>UXGC01000471.1:0-103973 GCA_900480045.1 Eurytoma adleriae
CGCGTAGAATTAAAATAAATGTCTTTGATTATTTACATGATTATACTTTGGTATTTCGTTAAGATTTTCTTTATAGATGTATATAACTTTGTTTTTTTGCTAAATCGTTTATAACGTCCAATAAAGCCTTTTATTTTAAATGGATTCTAACGACGTTTCTATATCATAGAACTAACTATCACATTCATTAAATATTTATATTTTATGTATACACTCGTCTTTGAGTAAAGAGACTTTATTATTTTTCGTAAATCTTACGTGAGAACGTTGCACCCTGGCTTTTTAATTATCGCTTCCTAACTACAGTTAAACGCGCGAATATTTTTTTCTACATCGTTCGACATTAACTGTTATAGTCTTTTTATATATTTTTTATCGAATAAGTGCTACGTACTCTACGCTTTCGTGGTATTGGATTAATTTTTATTTTATTAAATGGACCACAGCGTAGGCAGAAAAGGACAGACTTTTAGAAACCGTTATATTTATTTTTTAATTTACTGTAACAATCCATTTCTTAAATGGTACGAGAAAATTCAAATGGATATATGTCAACCGTGTGATATGTTTGCAGTTTTCGAAGCAACAATGACTACGAGTAAAGTACAAGTATCAAAAAAATAATAAAAAGTTTTCACTAAAAATTAGTAAAAAAATCTAGCTGTGACGTGTGGAATACTTATGCAAGTAGCAAGTACAAGTAACAAAGAAATCTGCTTAAATTAGTTTCAAAATTTAATTGTTATAACTCTTAAATTAATTCTTTTTTTTATTTTTTTGATGACTTGAAATATTTAAAAGTTGTGTTTCATTAAAACTCCATTCCTAATATTATACCATAACATCACCATTCAATGATTTTTAAACTTTTTAAAACTCCTATTTACAATGTTAATTTATTATGGTTTCATTAAATACGATTTTTGATTAATTAAGATTTGATTATTAGTTCAATTATTGTTTCGACTTGTTTCGAGGGCAACAATTCTTTCATCAATGCTATTTCATTCTCCTTCTCGATTAAAGTATCCGCAGATATTTTGAACCGTCTCCAAAATTGATTTTCATCTAGGCACTCGACACCGATAAAGTAATTACATAATTATGATACAATTAACGCAATCAATCGTATGTACAACTTTTTGTTTAGAATCTTTACTAAATAATATTTATTGCTTGAAATGATCAGTCTATTCCTTATCGAGCTTTCCGTTTGAATTTCGATTCACGATAGAAAGCCGCTATAAATCTCCTTGCGAACCTTTTTTCGCGAAAGAAAAAAGTCGTAAGAGTGCGCTACAATTTATGTGTTAGACACGCGAAACAACAGGAACTGCAAAGGAAAGTTCTTCACTTTAAAAAAGGCCTATATCAAAGGACTTGAAATTTCAGCATCACGATGGGTCCTCCTTTTTGCGCCTCAATACAGTGATTCCTATTGATCCTCGGATTTTCCGCAACAAGTCAATTATATTCGCTGTAGACATGTGCTCCACACTCTCGTCGTTCACCTACGAGGGCAATTATTTATTGAATAAATAACAGGATTTTTAAAGCAAATTTCAGGCAAAAATAATAAATAAATTCACCATTATCAAAATATCGCCTTGTCTGAGTCGGCCATCTTTCGCAGCAACGCTATCGGGATGAACTACGGATATCACTGTTTTGTCGCCTTCCGGTTGTAAACTGAAACCGAGTCGACTATTCCATCCTCGCGTCAGCTCAACCATGAACACCTGAAGTCATAAAAGCAACGGCCAAATATGTAGTGTAAACGTTTCTTTTGTTTCGAAATTTCCGTTGTTAAAACGCCTGGCGTGGATTGAATTTTGATAAAATCTTTTGAAAAACTTTTAAAGCAGCTAGATATAATAATAATTTACCTCATGTCCTTGTTCATAAAGGCTCGATAAAGCCGCTGAATCAATGGCATCCCTATCTTCTTGCATTTTGCAGCTCCCATCGGTTTCGTCGCTATCGCTCGGAGCGAACATTACACCTTTCCATTTCAGTAAACCTTTACTGCCGCCTGGATCATCTGCACCCATGACTTTACCTGTAAATCAATATAAAAGATACTTTAAACGCTCTTTGTTTTTATTATTCAGTAAAACCGAAAGTAAAGTAGTTTTAAAAAATATCTTTTAAAATTTGAAGACTGCTCGAAATCTTAATTTTTTTAAATTATACAAGACAATTCCATGCTCCAACTATTTTTATTACGTGCACTGGAAATATTTCATTTCATCGCAGTTATTTTCAAAAATAAAGAATTGTTGAGCATTTTTAAAATTCATGAGTCTTCTCAGGTACTTAAGGATCTTGGAAATTCTACTCTGGCTACATTTTTCTTAATTTCTCACTATCTTTTTGATAAAAATTCATGAGATTCTCTGTAAAAAATAAAACCTCGAGTAGTCTCCATCCTTGTAACGCTACTGAATTTCTTGAGGCGAACATTTTTTCGACATGGTGTAAATTTACGACGGACAAATTTAGTAAGGAAAAAACACGGAGCATCGTAGCAAATTGTGAAAGGGCACCTGGGATGTCGTGCTCGCTGGAGTGGGCGAGCTTGCTCTTGCCGTTGGCCTGGTCGGCGGCCCCGGCGGCCGCCTGGGCGGCGGGCGGCGCGTGGCCCACCGCCGGGTTGGCGCTCTGGTAGGCAGGGTTCTTGTAGCTGAAGGCGGGGCCGCTGCTGGCCGTGAGCAGCGGCGGCATGGAGGCCGGCTCCGAGGGCAGGTTCGAGTCGTGCTCGTCGCTGGAGAGGCCGGCGTAGACGGGGCCGCTGTACTCGGCCGCCGAGTACTCCGGGTTGGCGGTGTCGCTGTTGTCGGTGACGATGACGGGGCCCGCGTAGTCCGAGCTGCCGTCCGAGTCGTGGCTGAACTGGAAGTGGAGCTTGTCGGCGGCCGCGGGGCCGCGCAGGTCGAGGAAGCTGGGCCGGGCCACTCCGGCCGACTGCGGCTGCTGGCGGAGCGACGAGTCGCTCGAGTCGCAGAGGTCGTAGAGCGGCGGCGGGTCGATTATGTCGTTGCCCGGGGTTTCCGGCTGGGAGTTCGTGATCTGGGTCTTGATCGAGCACTGGTCCGAGTCCGAGGTCTCCTGGCTCAAGGTGGACGCGTGCGAGTGCCGGTTGTTGCGTCCGCCGCTGCTGCCTGCACAACGTATCATTTCCTTTCGTTTAGTATTCCTTTTCTACTTCTCTTACGTCAAACCGATTCCTTCGTCGTTTCACCGACAAACTTGCCTACGTTTTGCTTTGTCTCATATTTTTCGACTGGCTATTAGTACATTCTTGTAGTATTAGATTTTCTCTTTACGAACGTTTCCATGAATTTTGAATATCGCGAAAATAGCGCGTACGTAACTAACAATACAACTCGGACAAGCTGTCATTCAAATGCGCGACGTAATAGGAAATTCATCCGAAATATACTCACGATACACTATTAATTATTAATAAATCTTTGTCACGTTTATCACTGAAAATTTGATGACCTGTTTCCAATAAAATATTTTATAATAACTTCGTAATTATAGTGTTTCGTTTGATCTACCGGACCGCTACCGATATACGTTCTAACGAATCGCAGCGCGTGTGATCGTGGAAAGACTAATTACAAAATACTGAATGTTGATTATGTCTTTCGAAAATGAGAATTATTTAATTGAGGACAACTAAACAATTCATTGAAATTCGGCGCACCTTCATCCGTATCGGCAGTGGAGGATCGCGTTACTGGTCTACGTAGCCTTCGCGGCGAATTGCAGGAGGTACCTGAGGATTGACGAGGACAGCTGGAACCACTGGACGTGCCTGGAGACAATTTTCGTACCGCTAAATCGCGAAGCATATCGACAGCTTCTTGTCTGAAAATAAATTGTTTTTTCATTACTGAATGACAGCTTTAGATTACTTTACCATTATTTTCTACTCTTTTACATCAATATAAATAGAAGATTTAATTTATTTTTTACAATTTTAGTTCTATTATTAAACAAAATGTTCTTTTAGAAGAGCTTGTGAATGTTACAACTATTGAGGCTAGTAATTGTAACGAGAATTGTAATTGCAAACGTTGAGAAATATAGTATTAACATTAATTTCCTTGTCCTCATTTCTCTTCCTTCTTCAAACAATGAATGTTATTTTGCGTAGCAGTAATACCCGCTCTCCAGCCTTTAATTAAAATCAAACAATAATCTACTAAAATAAATAAAATTTTTTCCCGAACCCAATTACCTCGAACAAATACACATTTGGTTACAAGCACAAGCAATGTACAATGAATCCAAGTTAATTTAAATGTGAAAAAGCGGTTGCTCACCTGAGACAAGCCTTGGAGGGACGGATGGTCGGATAGTTGGGCTCGGTGGGCGAGAGCGCGGAGACGGGCGTCTGCGCCAGGTCCCGGTACAGCCTGAGCCGGACCTGGGGCCCGCACTGGCGCAGCAGCGAGACCGCCTCCTCGTGGGTGAGCGGCGACAGCGGCGTGCCGTCCACCGCGATTATCTTGTCGCCGGGCTGGATGCGCCCGTCGCTCAGCGCCGGCTCGCGCACCAGCGCCCGCACGTAGTGCCCGAGGACGCTGCTGTCCGCCTTGCGCAGGGTGAAGCCCAGGCTGCCCGCCACCTTCGTCATCTCGATGTCGAACTCCTAAGAGGGGATCGATGGCTTTAGTTACAATTGCCTCCTCGGATGCGCCAAAGTGGCTTTGGCTTGCGCTGTGATTAGAAGCTAGCCGCAGCCGCGCCAGATCAATTGGGGTGCGAAATGTCAGACTCGACTAAGCTGCTGACAGTAATCTCTCAAAGCTAAATCGTTGCCTTAGAGCATTTACACTATTAATTAAAATGGCCTTAGCATATTTGGTTTCTCTTTATAAAAAGTCGTTATTTCAATTAAAGTAAAACTTTTATATCCAAAAAGCAAAAAAAAACATTCAGTTGAGTCAGTTTAGAAAAATGTTATTTCTGAAAGAGCAACTTTGCGGCTAATGCACTGAAAAAATGCGAAGAATGCTGCGTACTCACCCCGCAAGGCTCGACCTCGAGCGGCGGCAACGGGTTCAGGGGTATCTTGAGCGTAAGGCCTGGATTGTCCCTGCGGGTCGGCGGCGGCGGGGGCGGCGCGCCCGGTGGCGTTCCCGCCGCGTCGCCCGGCAGCCGCGAGACCACCAGCTCCACCGTGTTCGAGGTCGTGCGCAGCACCTCGAGCGCCTCCTGCAACAAGTAGCGGCGGCTTTTACGATCGGGGAAAAAAGCTCTTGCGCGGAACGAGCGGGAGGGAAACAAATTTACGGAGTCGGCCGGGGGCAGGGGAAGAAATTGCATTTTCAGGAGGCCAAGGGGCGAGAATGCACCGAGCGCCGGGGAGATGAGCAACGATAATGGGCTCGCTCGTATGGGATTTTGAATTACTTCCTTACATTATGGCCGCGTTTACGAGGCAGCCTTTTTTCCGCCGCCGCCGCTAAGTTAGCGAGCGCGCTGCATACTTTTACTTATATCGATCGAATCGCGCTTTTCGGCGGGAAAATTATTCCGCAATATGAAATATGCATGCCGCGCGGAGTGGCATTATGATAATTCTGGATTGCGTGCGAGTGGCTTTCCTCCGTCGGTTATTTCACTGGGTGACCAATCGCGCCGCAGTCAAATGTGAATTGTAATGCAAACATTTTATTTTGTACAATTCAATTTTGGTAAAAGTGTTCGCGAACGAGTCTTTTCCGAGCTTTTTATATAATTTATCATTCTCTTCAATTTTTTTGTCAGTTGAATATTTTAACGTTTTCATTGCGTGCGTTTATATTCGACGCTATATATACGATCGAGTACTGAAAATACGAGCCATCCTTGTCTACGAAAAGCCAAACAATGCGGTCAGCGTTTGTCACGTGCATTCAACGATACTACATCTGTTTTCAGATATATTCGGGAAATGCATGCTAAGTACTATTTATCATTACGGTCGTTCATTGAATTCAAACTGTGCACCTGGCTTCCTTTCCAAACAACATTATCCACAAAAATAATTATCGAAATTCTATCAAGCTTAAGTAGAAAAAGGGTTTATTAACAAATTATAAATTTTCGATTCGATAAATTCCTAACGCGCTTAGCACGTATTCGAGCAATTAAGGAAGGTTAGAGCAAAGATGGTCCGTGGGAAAGGAGAACGAGCTGGCGAGAGTAAGTAGGTGCAGCGATTCCAGAATGCAAGTCGCGCTCCGCGGCCGTAACGCGGCGGGGCATAACGCCGCCGTCATTGGCGAGACGAGCGGGCAGACAGGCCGAGGACGATAACGTCCGCTCGGGCACTGTGGCATTATGCTAATGGCATGCAAATCTTTAACGAGGGCTCGCGCCACGCTGGAGGAGGGGGGGACGAAGTGCCGTCTTGGTCCGCGGCGAAGTGGCGGAGGGGGCTAAGGTGCACGCGCCGAGGGTACCATTGTACAGTTTCGCCGAGGCGTTAACGCCGGCCCCGATGGTAATCGGCGTCCTCGAAGCAATCGTCCCTGGGAGTAGCGGCGCGCGCGAAATATCTCATCGGTGATTGCGCCTAATTGCGCCCGGTAATTCCGGGCTCGGGCGGCGTGGGGCACGCGCGTCGAGCGCGTAATGAAAGCTTATTAGCGACGCTAAGCAGCCTCTTGTTGTTTGCGAAAAATTTGTTGACGGGGAGCAGGCTCGAGATCGCTCGGAGCGTGAATCTGGCTTATGAGCTCCCGCTCGCTAATTCAAATTACCTATTCGCGATAATCCGCTACGCGCGATGGCGCTTATTTCTCCGTTGCAAAATAACGCTCGCGCGAGGAGTTAATCATTTCATTGTTGTCAGTTCATCTTTGCGAAACGAAGGTTGCATTTTAAATTTATAGTGGATAAGAATAATTAAATATATAAATTATCCGTTATCATAGAATAAAGCAGGATTTAAACTTCCATTTCAGTTCTGTATTAATTAATAATAAAAATTCTACGCTTAATTTATAATGTATGTAGTGCTGATAATCCTATAATTAATTACGCTTAATAAAATCTCGTTAAATAGTCTGTCATTTTAATAAGAAATTTCAAAAATAATTAATTCCAATATTCATATCGGTGGAAATGAATTGTCCTACTGTATCACCTTTACCATCGATTTTAAAGCCAACCAGCAAGTCAGCCATGCACGGATATCGGGAAAGAATCTTTTCCCTCGCTGCAGATTTCGTTTCTCCTTCTTTTTCTGGAAAAGGACCTCGTAATTACTGTAGCTCGGTCTAAAATCTCCCGCTAATCGTTTCGGTAAATTAGTGGCAATTATTGCCAGACCGAGGGACGCCGAAAGGGCAATCGACGCGTAACGATTCCCGGAACATTTAAGGGCGATTCTCCCTCACCGTTCGCAGCCCGATTATTTAAAGATAGTTGCACTGCACGGCCACGCGGTACTCGTAAATTTTATTTTTTCCTAAAAAATATCCCGGAAAAAATACGACGCGTAAAAACGCGGACACGCGACCGCAACTTTACGAGTAAAGTTGTAAACTTTCTGGGATGGAGGCGACCTTTATTAATTACCGGTTGTAATGGTCTATGGAAATCGCGTCAGTGATAAAAAATATTAAATTTTTTACTGCTTCAACATATTTTTTTACTCGTCAATTTTATGCTGCTGCGTTGATGAAAACGTGAAACGTGAGTTCGTTTCGAGCTACTAATTTAGTTTCAGAGTGGAATATTCGAAGTTCACAGCTACCTCCTTAGTTCAATCAAACTTGGAAAATAAAAAATTGCAATAAAAAATGTTACAATTTCTGAAAAACTTAATACTAGAATAATTTTGCAATAAAATTGATAATAGAATTCAGACCAGAAAGATCGTCTTCCATTTTTCGCGAGTTAATATTCAAACGATTGAGAAAACGAGCAACTCGAGGGCTGCAACTCAGGCCGGTAACTTTTGAGAGGCAATTAACAGTTATGGATCGAGTTAAAACCGGGGGACACTTCGACTCAATTATAGTTTATCGAATCGACGGCTCCCGTAGTGGCATTCGCGCTATAGGGATCGGATCACGGCGTCGATTCAGCCGTGACTGCCCTCGGGGGTTGTCTCCTGCGGGTGGCGCTCGACGTAATCGTGCTGCTCGTCGAACTTACGTAGTTGGTGAGGCCCGTGAGGGGTATCCCGTTGGCGGCCAGGAGGATGTCGCCCGGCTGAAGTTTGTTCGACAGAGCGGCCGGCTGCTGCGGGAAGAGTCGTTTCACGCGCACCGGTCCGGCCATTCCGCCGCCAGACACGCTCAGACCCAGGCCCCGGCTGCTCTTCTTCAGCGTCACTCGGAACGTGCTCTCTGCAATGAGAAAATAATTCCATTGCCTTAATTGTTATGACTCGACAAAAAAAAAGTATAGATACGTTAAATATTAAAGTGTAATTATTTTACGAGCGAATTTTGTAATCTACACTTTGGTCTTCGTATGCCTAAGTCGTTAACTAATTGCATTGCCAATTTTATTAGAAAGAAAGATTTTCTTTAAGATGTATGCATTGTATATTTATCAATGCAAATTGACCTCGTAAATCAACTGCGTTTAAATTACAGCTCTCAAAAGAAACTAAGAATAGGTGACTTGGAAGTCGATTCGAGATAAAAGTGTACAAATGAAGACTAATGCACTTATTTCCCGCTACTAGCGTCTCCGCTCGAAATCGAAGAGGAACGTTCCTCCGGCGTAAATGCATAACGAATAGCTCTTCTAGCAGCGAATCTAGAGTTCCGCATAAAACTCGCATAGATTACCAATTACTCGCTGGATTACATCTTCGACTGCAATTTATGTCTGCGGAATCCGTCGGTAATTTACTTTAGTTACTCTATCTTTAGTCTTTCCTTTTAAGCGTAAAATTCAGCTTCATTTTCCAAGTGAACTAGTACGAGGTTGACTCATTGACCTTATGGTGATAATGTCCATGGCCCACATGCATTTCTCAAATATTTACATATCAAACTTTACTTAAAACTGTAAAAAAAACTAATGCATTCAATTTACAAAAAAATTTGATAATATAAATTTTTGTTAGTTTAAAAAAAAGTAAGTAAACAATTAATGAGAAATCGTGCAGTATTCGTTGCGTGCACATTCAAATAAGCCGGGGTTAAAATGATCAGAGCAATCCCTTGAAAAAAGAATATAAAAAAAAAGTAATCCAATAATGTTACCGGAATAATTAATTACGACATTCGAATGAGCAGAGATAAAAAAGGGAAAAAGAAAAAAGAAAAAAAAGAAGAAAGAACGAGCGCGTATTAAAGAGCCCTTTCGACGAGTCACGCATCTGTGCAGATCTCCGGTTCCCTCTCAGTACGAGAGTTTCAAAAGTTTCTCCATCGGCGGTTCAAAAGCCCTCGCTTCTCTTTCTCGCCTCGAGTTTTTCGCGCGTGCGTAAGTTGCGAAAAAGTGGCGAGCGCGCGAGCGAGCGAACTAATGAAAATAACACAATGCAAAGGTGCATAAATTGAATGAAGCACCATCGAAAAGGAGTGCAAACGGCGGCGCGCCGGTAATAATTAAAACTTTAAAATCCGCACTTTTTACCTGCCCCCGTGCCCTCCCCCTCGTATATATTCGGCCAGGAGTTGCGGAAAGGCCAGTAGCGGCAGCTGACGCGGCCCAGGAGGAAAAAAAAGCTCACTCGCCAACTGACTTTAAAGCGTCTATTTACTTCGCATTTTATAAATGAGGAAAGGAAAAAGAGAAAAAAGAGAGAAAGAGAGCGTTAAGAGCGTTTTCATTTAAGCGTCTCATTTTTCAGCCCCTCTGTGCGCGGATCCCCGCTATATTCGCGATACTCCTGGGGCCCCCCTCTTTTTGCGTTCTTTGAAAATTTTATTAATGCAGGAGTGGCCATTCGGATTTTCTGTTTGCCTAGTTACCCATGTTTCCTCACTCTTTCACGCAGAAGAATTTACCTTGCCAATTCAACTTACGTTTTCTAGGTTAATGCTTAATTTTAAAGAGAAATTCCGCTAAAGTAGCTCTTAATTTTTTTTTGCACTCTTACAATTTCATTGAATAGCGTCGATAGTTACAAAAATCCCTGCTAAAATTTTTGAGAACTCGTAACAGTTAACTTTGCCCCAACGCGCTTATTTGTTTGCAAGCAGTTTAAATTAAATTAAATTGAATTCGAAAATAACGTTAAATGGAATTACTGTTGTGCAATCAAATGTAGTTAAAATAAACGTGGAGTTCCAAAGTTTAAATTTGATTTCGCATTGGATAACAAATGCAGAAATTGAAGCGAACAATCCTGACTCGCGTAAAAAGGGCGATTATATAACGATACGATATTTCAGGCCGGGTTACGACGGTCGATTTTTAACTTGTCATTCATAAGCAAGTAAGGCTTTTTGCAGCAAAACATAATTCACGCGGTAGCGCAGGCATTATCTTTCGCAAGAACCGGACGACACCGCAATATTTTCACGAGACCGCTTATTAATTATTCAACCCCGAGACATTATTCCCTTTCGCGTGACTCGGCGAATCCCGCGCCAATTTTCCGACAACAATGTGGGCGCAGTCGGACAACAAAGATGCCAAGAATTTCACCTCGATAAAAGGATCGTCCGACGCTGACGCGCTTTAGTTGCACGCCCTTCAAATGCTTGCGATTAATGATCGTTTTATGATTCTTTATTACGCGTTTTGTTTTCGTTTATTCATTAATTTGATGAATTCTTTACTCAGCCGTTGTTCATTTCTCTGGGCATAACATTTTGCTTGTCTCGTACATTTCTTTTAATATTTACAATGTTAATTGAAGTTAAAATTTTATATTTTTTTAAAAAATTCGTCAAGAAAAATATTTACGTTCACAGATTAAGCCTATCAATTTCCTTTAATAAAATCTTCCAAGCAGCAGAACGAGTGGCAAATAACAAACTGCAATCTACTCTGCAATCTGATATTAATTTACCTTTTAAAACAGAGTAAAGAAAGAAGAAATTGAAATCTTAATATCTATCTCATTTCCGCAAAGCATCAAGCTCGGTAATATTATAATACCCCGGCATGAAAAAAAACTTCTTTGTCCCCGGGCCTCCGAGGCAGAGTAATCAAATACATATTTCGAGTCAACTGGATGTAAAAGTCGAGGCTTCCGTATAACGCGTGTCCATTAGGCTCCCTCTCGCGGCTCTCCGCGCGGCCGCAGAGGAAAAGAACTTTTCATTTCCGGCAAACGAGTAATTTCGACGCCTTGGACGCGCCGCGGCGCGAGCACGTCTCTTTCGCCTCGGGCGGACGCGAATTCGCCGGCCGCCGAGGAGATAGCGCGCCGCGCGAGAGCGGAGGGGTAAGAAAAACTTTTCTCGGTCAAACTGAAATTCTCGCCGGCGAGGGCGAGCGTCTATTTCTGTCCCGCTCTCTCGCTCTCCCTCCCGCCGCCGGGCCGCCCCCGCGCGACCGCGTCGGCGACTTCGCCTCCTTTTCTTTGAGCTTGTTTTTGCGGGACCCGCCCGTCTTCGCCATCGTGCCGTCATATTTTTTCGTGACACCGAGCAAAATATTTGAGACGGTCCAACCTCGTGATGGTTTTCCTTGATTTCGTGCTTTCTCGAAATCTTTTAAACAAAAAATTTGTTTACTTCTCAATAAATTGTTTTAATAAGTAAGTGTGAGATATAAATTTTTCTCAAGTAAGGAAATGAAAGTATTTTTCGTAATTATGTAAACTTTCTAGTGAGGATTCAAGCATTTTTAATATTCATACCGCGGGGGAGAGAGAATCTGCAGAGCTCACTTTTGAGAGAAAAACATTTGCATGGGGAGCTTCATGCATAGCGCTCTAAAACAACTTCCCGTTTCCGGGAGTGCATTCTCCTAATACAACCGGAAACTCATTGGCCGACTGAGATATACCGGGGCGAGCGCGACTTTGCGCATTCCGCAAGCTCCGCCGGCGCATTCTTCGACCGTCAGTTTTCGAATCTCGCCGACTTAGCATTCACTCCTTCAATCTTAATAATACAGATGAAACTAAATTCGAGCGGAGATTGTATTTAACTTTGGAATTTAATCACTCAACTTCAAAATTTCAAATAAAACTTTCAAATGAGGCGTGCGTAATTTCTTAATGAAGCAAAAATGTTCGCAATTACTTCGGAAACATTTATTTGGGAAACTAAAATTTTTTTTAATTAATTACAAAACCTTTACGGCAGAAAGAGAAGAAATTCTGTCATTAACATGTCAAGCGTAGCAGCCCCAATTGAGAGTGCAACAAGAAATAACGAGCCTAACAAAGGATTCGTCCTCTCAGAAGCGGCTACAGCTTCGCAAATATCATAATGCACTCGTACACAAAAGCAAATAAGTCATTACGCGCGACAAAGATGCGAGCGGGGCCACAGACGTAAGCCGGCAAGCATGTATATTTATTACGGCTTTCGGGTGGTTAGGAGGAGGCGCAAGTGCAAACTCGATAATGTGCGTTTTGTGTGCTCGAGGAAGTCAATTTCCGCTCGGATGCCTCGCGCGTGCTCCGCCGCTTTAGATTCTATCTCCCGGAGCTCCTTCGCGGCGGCTGCGCACATGAGCATCCCCTACCCCGCCGTGCCTCGGGGCTTCATTGTACGAGCGTGGCGGCGACGGAGCGCAAAGCTGATGTTGGCAAATATCCCCGCGAACCTTCAGCAGCGATGTCTTTTTAATCAAATCAAAGCCCAGCTCTCGTCTGGCCTTTGAGGCAGCCGAGGGCTCCATCGGCCTACTAAAGCGCCGGGGATTCCGAAACGCGCGGTCGATCTTTGAATCTGGCCTTCCTGCCCTTTCATTCGCTTTACGAGCTTATCTTTGGATTATACGCTCAAATTTGTTGATCTTAATCAAACTTTGCTTGCTTCGTCAAGAAAATAGTTTCAATCGATTCACGAATGATTTAAATAATTATTTTAATAAGTATATAAGAATTGACGAGGAAAATTTACAATTTTTTTTCTTTGGAAATAATCTTTCTGAGAGGTTAAAGTATGAAGTTACACTTTAATGAAAATTAAGCTCTTCATCTTTTACACGCTTTGAAACTGTTCATCATTTTTTAATAGCTCTTTTGAAAGTATACTGTCGAGACGTTTTTAACGTTATTAAGAGAAGCTTTTAAAAATCTTAATATTCTTTTTCACATTTTTACCGTTTTTAGTAATAATATATGAATATCGTGAATTAAATTTTCAAGCAAATTAATTTCCGGGAAATGTTGACGAATAATTTTATTAAAATTCAAGCTTTTTATGAAAAAAAAATATTTTTATTTCATTTTTTGTTTATTCTAAAGATAATAAAATATATTTTTCAATTTTTTTGTAATCTAATAAGTTGTTTGTATTAGTAAATTTAAAAAAATAATCTGGAACTATTTTTGTTTAGTACGGTCTGAAGGTGACAATCAGATTCATATAATATTTATACAATAATAATACAGAAAAAAGTCTTAAAATTTTCACCAAAGCTCATGAATCTTCTCTTATTATTTTGAACGCAATTCTACAAAGAATATAAATCGAGCACCCTGGCAACTTTTAATTAAAACTTTTTCTATCCTCTCTGCCACTTTTTCGAACTAACTCAAAGGTTTAATGATAGAACTTCATTTTTTTTTAAGAAACTTGCTCTTCTTTCTGCGATACCCCCGACCGGGCATGATCGAAACGAGGATCCAGACCTGTGATACCAAGTATAGATATATAAGCACGTACACACGAGGGAATCGAAACTGGTGGGAGGGCAGAGGGGGAACTAATCGGTCAGTGCCATGCTAGGTTACCAGAGGTGGGTGTGCAACTCGCCAACTAGCTTCAAATAGGAACAGACTGTCCTTTGAGTGTTTGACCTTTACGAACGCAACGTCGGCTCGGTTAATTGTCGATTTTGGACGCAGAGCGTGTTTAGCGTATCGTGAGACCGTAAAATTAAAGCGTACCTACAGGCGTTACGGGAGACGACTATCTGTGGCGAGCATGCGATCGTCCTCCTACCCAAGTGTGCTCATCGCTGAACTTAAATTCAATGTTTACTCTCTATTTATAGAACAAGCTATTGATATGAAACATGTTTTTCTTTCATGTTATAAATCAATGAGGAATCTTTTTTCTTCGATATTATTTATGTCTTAATTTTTTTCGACGTTATAAGATGTTTTCCAACTAAAATGTGAAGCTCGAATCTTCGAGAAAATGTTGTAGGGTTTTATCTTTTGCATAAGTAATTCAATTTAAAATTCAAAACATCATTATTTAATAATTTTCAGCAGAACTGTCTAAATCTTGGCACAGCGTCAAGACGTAGGGCGGAATGAAGGAACATCACGACTTCCATTATCGATGAAACAGTGCTAGAACGTGCACGAAATTTCTCGATAATTTTACACGAAACAGTAAGCACGGCGACATTGAAAAGTGTCGTTTTATGCGGTAAAACTTCTTTGTTGAGCTATATCGCCTTGAATTTACACAATTAGCATTTAAGATTTTTTACATTTTTTCCGTTGCAAAGATGAAAATAAAATTTACAGCCATTGCTTTGCTTTCAGTGAAACTCTGTTATAAAACAAATCTTGCCGACCGCGATGGCATGCGCCTTATCCGTTCCAAAGAAAAACTAGAGCGTTGCTTACTTGGCGAATTCAATAAAGGCATTCTTCCTTTGATTTCGGCGCACGCCGAATATACGACCGGCCAGAGAAAGAGAAAAAAGGAGAAGTTGCGGATAAAAAAGAAATTGCAAACGCAATCGCGAAAGCCGAGGTAACTGCGAAAATAGCGCGAGCCGCGTAAAAAGAAAGGGTATAGGCAAAGCGCTAACGAAGTCCGCGCACGTGAGGAGATATACGCTGCATCGGGGCGATAAAAGAGCGAGCTCGCGCGGAACGATTCATTGGCTATGAATTACCGGTTCACCGACACCTGAGCGCCGGGGGATCGGCTGCGGCGCGCCGCGGATTTCCGGCCTTTTCTACAATATCTCCATTGGCATTCGGCGGCCCGTCCGATAACGAGCCCAAATAACTTGCCGACGCTGCCGCGGCGGCACTCGGACCGCCGCTGCTAGTTAGCAGTTGGCGCGTAATTTTAGCGAGGACCGCCGCGGCGCGCAGCCGGAATTCGCCCGGAGGAGGGCGGGAATCGATAATGACAATGCGCAATTTCGATGGGGCGCGCGAGCGTGAGATCGCGCGAAGTAGCAAACAATGTCCCGCTAATTTTATTCCATTGTCGAGGGTTAAGTGCGAAGACGTGAATGCATTGCGTCGGCGCGCTGCTAATCCGCGCTCTGCGGTTCTTGCCGAACGCCATTCGGAATGCTCGTGATTTTCGTTTGGCTGCAGCTGCGAGTGTTTGTCAAGTGGCTAATTGTTCCCGCAAATTAGAATCTGCGGCGGCGGAATTGAAAGTTGGCAGTTCTATTTTCACCGTTAGCGCATCTTTTGCCCCAGCTTTTTGCAGCTTCGGCTTTCGAAATGTCCGATTTTTTTATTCCCAATATTGATCGTGATAAAAGATACAGAGCCCGACAAACTTTTGTTTGTAACGAAAGCGCTATTGATCATCTCAACGATTGAAAAAAAATATTCACATTTTTTTAGACAAAGCAGCAGGAATATCAACACAGTCGAACATGCAACACGGCATTTGCAAAAAATTCCGACGCGACCGCTCCTGTTTTTGTATTTCCAGAAACGTGGTTGAAAAAAAAAACGCTCACGGAGAAGAGAAAAGCGCGCTCGCTTTTCAAGCACCGGAAGGCGTTCGCTCGCTCATTCAGCCGCGAAAAAAAACAAAAGGTCCCGGAGGGCGCGCAGAATAAATATTTGCGCGCCTTTATAGGGTGTCTGTCACCCCGCTGTAAAGTCTTACGCTCCGGCGAAACTCTCGCTCTCTTCTCTATTCAGCGAATGTCAAGACTTCCGCGCGGCCGCGCGCCGAATCGATTAAAAAGCAAGTGGGCAGGGCTATCGGGCCCGCCGAGCCTTATCGCGATCGATGGGATTTAAGAATCGGGCTCGCCGACAAAGAAAATTATTCATAGCCGGGTATATATATAAGGGAAAAAAAGGAGAGCGGCTTCTTCCCCCGGTAGCCCGAGTTCGAGTTTGATCGCAATTGCCCCGGGTTCAATTACCCGTTTGCCCGCCTTATCTGCTATCGCGGGCTTATCTCCGGGCACCCCATTAGCATTCCGCTACTTTGGCTCCGCGCTATCTTCTCTCTTCCCTATTTTTTTCCTCGCTCCTCTAAAGAAAGGGAGCGGGGCGACACCCCCGCGTCCATTGTTTCTCCTGCCGGCGTGAGATGATTATAGATCCGGTATCGGAGGGTATCAGACGCATTCGTTTCTGCCGGCAGACGAGCTGAAGAATTGCTTTGCCCTCCATCTCGCTCTACCTCGGTATTCCGCCGTTCATTATTCCGCTCGTGCATTTGAATATTCTTACGGGTTTCGCATTTCTTCCCTTTCTGCAATTTTTATGAAAGAACCGAGTCAACCTCGTCTAATTTATTAAGTAAAAGAAGGTTTCCGATTTAATCTCTCATTTTAATTTTCATCCCGCCGCTGGGATTATTTCAATGAAATATACATATTTTACAGTACTTATTTTCAAAAATACATAAAAAAATTAAAACTAATAATTTTATTGTACGACGAGTTCAAAACAAAAAAAGAAACAAAACTGCGTGCAATGTGCAACGTTAACTATTCTTATAGAAAGTTATACAAACTGTAATAAACGGTATAGTAAGTAAAAGGCTGAGCTGCTGTGAACAAAGAGTCGAGAAAATTGGGGAACGATAATGAGGCACAAAGCAGTGCGTATTTACTCGTTGCCGTGTACATTTACATAGGGCTATGCGTATTTGTTCATATGCAACTCCGTGTCTGTTTGCGAATCTGTTCGTGAGCACGTGCCTATGTTCGTATGGATTAGAATGCTCGACTCACACGCACCATGCAAAGGACATGGTGTTCATATTCGCGTTGTTGATGAAATGGCCAAATTAGCATCGGTATTCTACTTGACAATCCAAACTTTAAATTTTCAATAGCATTGAAATACTGACAAATTCTACAATAAAATAAAATTCCAGTCAATTTATTTATTCATTCATTTGCCTTTCGCATACGTACGTATCGAGCTTTTAATTTTCATTTTAAATGCGCATAATAAAAAAACAGTCCACATGCAGAAAAATACAAAACCAGAAGGTCTGGTCTTTTTACAAACGTGAAACAAAGTGTTCAAATTTTTTATGTAAAGATTTGTGTAACGTGTTATACAAACCAAAATGAAAAATTCCACCTCAAAATGAAACTCGTTAGTCCGCGAATTCCGCGTAGTCAGCGAATGACGTTAGATATAATTTAGCCAATTAATTGAATTTTTAACGAGAAACATCTCCGTCGAATTATTCGCGCAAAAGAGCTGTCAGGAATAATTTGCCCGCTGAAACGTGGCCACATTCAAACTCGAGTGTTGCGCTTCTCCCAGCGAGGAGCGGCCCGCGTACCTGCGCTGCGCATCTGATTACGAAATCTACGTAACGCCGCGGCGTATCTCGGCGGGCGTGACTTAGGACTCGCCGCAGGAAGATGGGCAATTAGCAGGGGAGCTGGGCACTGGAAACTGGCGAAGGTTGGCCGAAAGCGCGCGGAAGTGAATGAATGGACCGAGCTCGCGGCGGCACGTAGGTGTGCAGTTACGCCGGCGGCCGCCGCGGCGCGTCCGTGTGCGTGTGACCGAGAAAGAGGAAGTTCGGTGGGGGCGGCGAGTGCGCGCCGAGGCCGGCCGGAACGCGCGTACACAGTGCAAGTGGCCTAGTTCGGCGGAAGGCGCCGATCGATAGCGCATTCTTGACTTGGTGAAACTGGCCCGGCGGTGCGTCAACGCGCCCTCCCCCTCGCCCTCCCCCGCCCCGAAAGAAGCGCCGCGATCTCGCGGGATCAGCTGCAGCCCGACGGCGCGTGCGGCGCGCGCGTCACCCACGCTCCCCTCGCTATCTGCCTACGTGCCATTTAATCCTCGCGAGGCTCGAGTGCGCCCGAGCCGATAAGAGAAATTGCCGGGCGATTCCTCGGGAGCGGAGAGGTGCCTCCCCCGTTTCTCCCGTAGGTGCCTATCTGAGCTGTCGCTCCGCGTGGCGTTGAAAAACGTACGAGCGTTCGCTGCGAGGCAGCAGCCACTTTTTGAACGTAAATAAGGACGTTGCAGCTCGCCGGCGGTTTTAACTTATTGGCGCCGGAATGACGTCAGTTGAATCGGGTCACGCGAGCACGCGTTTTGTTATATTTTGATATCTCGGCTATAAAATTTTAAAATACTGCTCCTCGCGTGCTCAAATGAAAATAATAAAAAAAAGCTCTTATGCCCGCTAGTAAATTTTAATCGTGCAATATATTTTTTTAATATCGCGATATATTTTGGGGAATAAAGAAATGATTTTGTAAAGCCGTGCGGAGATAATTAAAAATAGAATTTAATGGCTTATTTATCAAAAGTTTCTAATAAAGTTCTTAACAAGATTCAACGAAGAAAGCCGAACAATCGATAATCAGAGATAATAAAGAGAGTATCGTGGATTAACATTTCGATATAGCTAAGTCTATCTTCTCCGGAGGCTCTCGAGAAGACACGAACTAATTGACCTTCCAACTTCGTTCGAGCCCGATAATTTCGTTAGTGCGCCGGAACCTCGGAGGCAGCAACTTACGAAAAGAGTGATTCGGGTCACTCGAGTTCGTTAATTGGGGTAAGGAGCCTCGCCACTGTTCCACCCTCCTTGGCGTGATTCTGATCGCACAGATAAGGGCTTCGTCGCCACAATAGACACGACTGATAAGGCCTTCGACAGCCGAAGAGGAAAGTTTGCTTCGGTCCACTGTCGACCTCAGCCCCTTTGCGTTTGCGGGCTACTCCTTTCTACGAAATTTTATAAATGTCCGATTGTACAGACACGTGAAAAGGAAATACTGGGAGATTCCTGCGAGACCGGGGAACACCATCAGAGTTTTGCGACTGCAGGAGAAAAAAAGCAAGAGTTGGTGATTGTATGTGTAAGCGTATACCAGTCCGGTCGTGCCATCGATCTTATTTCGAACTCCTTCCTTCTTTCTCAACTTTCCTATAGGACCAAACAACGAAAATAAGCTAGGGATTGGCGAACCAAGAGAGGAAGAAAAGATTTGCCGAGAATCCGTGCTTTCGATGTATCGTAAAATTGGCCAAATACGAGTTTACGATGATTTTTTTTTCAGGACTATATTTCTTCCGGTGTCTTATATTTCAATGCATTCTTTTCCAAAAATTTGAATATATGTGCGAGTTGAAATAAAGTTATTTTTATAATACAAAACATAATTTTATTTATATAAATACACAGATTTTAATTAAACTCATTGATAATCTACATGCACGTTTGTTTTTATACTTCATTTTCGAATTAAAAACTCTCGAAAACCATAATTGCATAAAAACGCGATAATAAAAAGAAATACATTAACATTCGCTCATTACGTAACATTTTTCCAATAATTAATTATTATTCATCGGTTAAAGAAATAATTTTAATTTTCGTCTAACAGAAAGTGACAGATCATACTTTTTCTTGTCAAAATATTACAGAACTGTTTCTTCATGATTTATACGTTGCCAACCCTCTGCCCCCGTGAGGCGGAATAAAAATGTTACGGGAAAAAAAGCCGGAAGAAGACATTTGTCTCCCCATTCATCTCGCCACCTAATGTATAATCGATAACCGACGCTCTTTAAATGCGGACTGCGCGTGATACTTTCTTTCTGGCTCCTTTCGTCGACTGATGCTTCTTGTTTTTTTCTATTTTAATACTATTAATCATTAATTTACTTGCTGTGACTTGTAATATGCAGATCAACGTTCCGCTAAATAGATATTCAATAGAAATTAACCATTTGCTATTCCACAATGAGAGCATTAAGTATCACTGTTTCTAATGTCTTGGGTTAGTAACAATATGTCTGTTGATGTATTATGTATTATGTAGTTTCTAACTTTCCTTGTTAAAGTGAAAATAAGCGTAAATCAATGTTTGTTTCAAATTACTGCTTTATCTGGGAATTGTGAAATAATATTATAGAATAACATTGTTTTCATTCGTGGTATAATTTAAATTAAAAGCACTTTAAATTAAAAACGCATTGAAACGTATTAAGATATACCCGCAGAAATGACAGCAGCGCATCATTAAACAAGGTGGTATGATAAACGACGTAAGGTTGAATCTCCATTAAATTTTTTATCATTATTTACGTCCAGAAATATTAAATAAGAAAAGATAAAGATGCTTTAACTGTAAAATCACTTAATGACAGGTCTTCAATGTGAACGCGGGGCGGACAGTTTTATTATTCGAACTCGAAGGTTTTAGATAAATTTCAACATATCAAATACTTTTTTCTATAGAAACTTTACAAGATAACCCTCCTGCTGCAAATTACCCTGCGATAGTCGAACAAGTTTCCCACTTAATCTTATGCGTGTCTCGTTAGGGTACCTCTCGTTTCGCTTCCCCCGCGCATCTCCACTTCTCTCTACGACGTAACTCCTCCACGTTCAAAGCTTCCGTCACTGTCTTTCTCCCTCTCCCCCCGTCTGTGCCAGCCCTAAAAATGCAAATTAGGAAGCATCGCTTAATAGGGCTCGGCGTCTCCGTTCTCCCTCCCTTCCGCCGAGCCCCGAGCAATTGAAAAAAAGGGAGAGAGGGCGGAATTGTCTGTCCGGAAAGGCGCGTGCGCCAGCGCTCCGCCTCGCCTTTTTCTTTCCCAGTGGTGCGTCTTTGGGGAGCTTGCACGAGCTTACAAGCGAGGACACGAGCGAACGGGCACAAAGTAGGACGGCGCCACCAGCAGCGCGCACGCGTTAACACACCGTGGCCCCCGAAAGCCGAGCGAGCTTGCGTCAAGCTCCCCGACGTGCGTCCGGTTCATCGACCCGGCCTCCGGCGTCTATGATAATTCATGCCGCGCGCGTCCAAGCGCCGCCGGAGCTTTAAGCTCGCTCCGGAGGATCATTACGGCGATTCGGCCGCGGAGATAAGCGCCGACGTATCTCAGGATCGGCGAGCCGAGCCGCTCTTTTATAATGCGAAACAAGCTCCACCGAGCAGGGATTGAATTAGCTTTTTATACCCGATCGAACTCTTTAATGTCCTTTCTTTTTCTTCGCTCGGCCGGCCGCACTTCAAGCGGATTCAAAAGATCGGCCATTAATTAAAATAAATGGTGCAGTTTTTGCGGCCACGAGCAGTGAACTACATTTCATAATGGCATTGTTACTTGAATAAAAATTAATCGTGCGCGTTGATTGCTTCTGAAAGCTGCCTTTCGCTGGAAAGGTATCGAATGGAAAGTTGGCTATAAAAAAGTTAAATATGAAAAATAGTGAGGAGGGAAGAAAATCGATTGCTTTCTTGTATGAAAAATATATGTCGTCAAAGGTCTCAAGAGGCCTAAACTTACAAAGCTCTGCGAAAATTTGAAACTTTCTGAAACTACCTTTAAAAGTAATCAGTTTTCTCTTGACCAGGCATCCCCCTTGTCGGACCCCTCCCTCGCTCCCCGATTCCCTCGACTGATCGGCCGAATCAAGTGAAAATAGAACTTACGCGTTCAAATCTACGAGTTTGTAAAAACACAATATTCTTCAAGAAATGTTTGTTACATAAAAAAAAATTGTGCCGTCTACTGATTTATCGTAGGATCATGTTCAAAGTGAAAAGAAGAATCAATTTCATCCAACATTGTGCATTGATTAAAAAATTTCTTTGAACATTCTTATCTCGAGTTCGTTCCAAAGAAGAAAGCGGAAGAAAGGCGTACGTAGGTGTAAATTGCAGGAAAAGTTACAAAAGCGACTTATCTCCATGTAAAGAAAGTTCGAACATTTGTAACTAGCGCACGAACCGTAGCCCCCGTAAACCCACGGAACCACTAATATCTTGCGTTACGTGCGCGGAGAATTGAAGCCGTCGCGCACAAAGGGCCAGCCACGCGCAAATGCACCCCGGATAGTCCTTTGACCGTCGTCGCCGAGCGGCCGGCCGGGGATACGCGAGTAATAACCGCGCGTAGACCAGCGAACTTTGACGCGCAAAGCGCCGAAGACGAAATGCTCGGATAAGACGCCGCGCCGAGGGGTATAATGAAACTATAGGGGAGCAATTTTCTAAAGAGAGAAACTTTGCTTCGGTGTTTTTCACTTCTTGAAGCTTTGCACTAAAGGCCGATGCATACTTTGAGTCAAGTTTTGCGAGACCGTTTACTCTAAGCTGGCTTAATTGATTTTCTCGGGCATCTCTTATACAGTCAACTAGATTATTCATAATGCATCATTAAGCTTTTACAATATTTCTAAAGTTTTATCCGTTACTGATACATTAAATTATTGGCACATAACTAAATTATTTTATTTTTATTTTAGATATTTATTTAAAGAAATTGTTTAAATACTTGACTCACCCCTCAAAGATAACTCTATAAAAAGGCTTGAGATATTAAACTCACCTGAAACATAAAAAAGAAATAATTAAATATTTAGTTACAAGACAATTAAGAATTTTATAAATAAAAAATTCATGTTTCTTAAGAAAAACTCTTTGCGCGTATCATAATATACTCATCAAGCTTTTGCACAGATTCATAAACGAAACAATACATCTAGTCTGTAAATCGTAGTGAGAAAAAGTTCGCTTAAGCAAAATTACTCAAGAAATTAACGCAATAACCGTAATGCACCGGCCGGTCCCGAATTATTCTCCCATTCTCGTATTTCACTCGTGATCTGGTGTAAGACGCTGCATTAAGTTTCTGCGTTCGCCGAGCGAAGATAGTATATTTCAGAGAGCCGGATTATGCAGGCTCGCGCATATACATCTTCCGGAAGGGGAAGGGCGGCGTCGTCGATTATTATTTTTACGGCGTGTCCGAAACTCGCGCCCCCGAGCGCAAATGGCGCGAGCGCCCGGATTTTCCGCTCGGGCTGCCCTGGCCCAGATCCCTGTGTTACACTTTTATCCCGCGCTTGGCTTTGTAGCGAACAATGGGGGGACAATATTCGAAGGCGCGCCACGAGCCACGGGAAATCCTTCGCCAAATGCGCGAGATCTCCGTTCCGGAGCTTCGAGCGGACTTTTGTGTTTCTCTCCTTTTTTAAAAAGCCTTGTGCCTGGAGTGTATTCAATTTTGTAAGAAAGTCACTTTTTTTAAAACGAATTTATAGATTTCTTTTATCTACAAGAGGGGGATTTTGCGACGTCGATAAATAGGTTTAAAAGATTTAAACAACTCGTATATGAAAATCGTTTGTCAATCTTATTACTTATTTGAATAATAGGATAAACAAAGTAAAGTTTTCAGCAACATGTTAAATAAAGATGCAATGATATGTTTCCGTCAGCAAGAGAAAAGAATAACTCATCTAATTTCTTAGCACACGAAACTTCTTCTCTTCCTCTGTTCTCCCACAAAAAAAGTATAGCGCGGGCGGCACATCCTCAATCAAAACAACATATCGGAAAAGCCGGCGTATCGATTTTCGCGGTTAAAAGTTTTTCTTTTAGCAAGTGGAGCAAAAGTAAGCTCGACGGGGGTTAAAACCGGGGAGTAGCGAGGAGGAAGGGCCGGGGACGCTTGGAATCGTATACGGGAGACGAAATATCGAGAAGCGACGAAAGAGCTTCTTGTCATTTTTTTATGAGTGATCGGGAGGGATGAGCCCCGCGCGGATCCGAGAAAGCTTTCCGAGTAAACAACGGAATAAACGCCTCCCGAAGGAGAAGAGCCTCTCGACCGTGTGCGATCGCGCTCATAAATCTCGGCCCTCTGAGCTTCCCCGATTCGCGAGCGCCACGATGTATTTATCGACTTTTCAAATAAGTGAAACGGACGTCGCCGATGTTTTTGTTAAATTCCTTTTATTGGCTGACTTTGGTTCGAGCGCGATTGCCGCACTCTTGTCGAGGGAAGCACTGTGCGGCTGCTGCAGCACATGTGAAGAGGAACAATTTCAAGTGAATTTTTCATGAATAAAAATCTTTTGTTGTTTTTTAAAATGACAAAGTCAGAAGGAGCTGACACGCGAATGCAATTTCTTAAAAAGGGAAACACGATGAACGGAGCCTTTGGATGTTTCTTACGCTGTGAATGTGATTTATACGCGTTGAGAATTTATTCAGAAGTATCGAAGAAAAGAACTGCGACTTTGAATGATGGCAAAGGTCATTCTAATTCTAAAATAGCTTTATGTATACGTAACAAAATATTAGCTAAAAAATTTCAAATTGCTGTTTAAAACAATCATCTTTTACAGCTGCACTGCATAGTGCATACCGAGGAAAATAATGTAACTGTATTTCTTGTAATAGGCTACAGTAAATAATATAAGCTTATTCTTGTCAATCATAACGAATGCTTCTGATGTATCTATAAATATTTTATTGTAAGAGACAGTTTATCTATCTAATAATTCTGTTTATTAAATGGAATTATTTTTACTACTTCAAATAGCGGCATTTATGAAGATTGCTAAGATTATTACAATAATTGTAGTCATTACAATATTTTTTTACTGTAGCATATTATAGTACTTAATGGCACAAGTCAGTGTATTTAGTAAAACAATAATCTTTTACCATTTTCCATTTCAGTTTGATTCTCCTTTCGACAAGTTCCTTTGATAAGGGAAAAAACAATTCTCCTACTGGAAAAGTCAGTAACCAAACATTATATTGAAAGTGTACTAGTATTTATGTCTGTTGGTAACGCCCATCGGTAATTGGTCGCTTGTTACCGTCTCATTCATCAACTCGCGCGCGTAAAGAAGCAACCGTTCGTGTCTTGCTCGCGATACGGCCTGTTTTATTACCCGCGAGTAACAAGCCTGTTTGTAACTGGAACGTACATGTCCACTGACACTGCCAGCGAAAACGTGAATAGCAAATGGATGTGCGCGCATAAAAATTTATTTTTGAATACTAAATTTCTCCCTCTAAATTTTATGTTAATAGCTAAATAACTTCCTTTGAGATAACAAAGGCCTGCGCATTTTGCGATGCGATAACTGGACGTCGTGTGCAATTTTACGAGCTTCGGCTACTTTTTTATTTTACTCTGGCGAAATATGTTCTTTCACGCGTGAGCTATCAGAAAGGGATAATATTGTAAAAGTCTTTATTTAAAAGATTTAAACTACTTACTATATCGATATACTCTTTATTCCTGACGTATAAAACTGAAAACCTTTCGCGAGGGTATATCGAACAAGAATAAAAAGCCCAGTACCCCTTTTAACGTAGCCTTTTTTTACGAGGGCTCTTAATTTTCCTTCCCCGGGGAAACTTTGTTTCCTCTTTTGCCCGAAAAAACACTGCGGTACGTTCTACTTTTCTCTCTCCTCTCGAATCTCGTGCGTTTGTCATCGTGATAGAGGCAAGTTCGGCACGCTCGCGGAAGCCAATGTAAAGCTTGTACGTACGGGAGAGCCGAGGGATCTGCGTCCCGGATCTTAAGGAACGAGGAGAAAGGATCTGGAGCGCCGGAATCGCGATGTAGTTGTTAAAGTTCGCACGAACTGCGCCGAGGGTAGAGAAGGATCCAGCGTTAACAAGCCCGCCGAGCCAAAACGAAGCTTTTCGATTTCGCGGTTTTACGTAACTCGCTCTTACGCAAATCGTTATATATTCGCGCGGCAAATTTTATTCCCTTTTTATCGATAGAATTCTATTCAATAATGCCTTTTATTATCGAAAATCATTCTGGAACTGCAGAGCTGAAAGCTCAAAGTTATTCTTCGAAAATCAAAGTGACTAATGCACTTTTAATCTTTATAACCTACTGCAAAATTATTACTCGTAAACAGATATAGGTAGTGTTCATAAATTCGAATATATTTTTTTAAAACTTTTTTTAGATATTACTTTGAATTAAACATATAAAACTTTTTATGCGTTTAGTAATAATTAATTTTTACGTTCAGTAAAAATTACTTTTATGAAATAAAGGGGAAAACAGTCTGATGCGAACTAAGCGAATGACTTTTCTTTAATTAAAAAACTTTCCAATATATTTCCTAATATCAATCTGAAAAAGTCCACCCTCTTTAATCGCGTAAACTCATCAAGTGCACAAGTTTACATACGCTTCGCTGTTAAAGAAAAAAGCCGGCAAAGCTCCTCTCTTCCTATCAGTCGTACAAAAGCTCGCAATCAATCTTCTTTTCAATCGCACGCATTATCGGGGAATCAGTGCAACGATCTGCTCAATTAAAGTAACTCCTAACAGGAACAATGCGCCATTAGCGCTCACAAAAGGTAAACGGGCGAAGAGCGGAAAAGGCATCGGAGTCGTTTGAGCCTCTCGCGCGTGTGAGCATCGGCGCAATCGAGGCGCGCGCGCACTGCTCGATCCGGCGCGAAACGCGGGATGCTTCTTAATTATCGGCGAGCAATTACTCGCGCTTCATAACGAGGCGGCGCGTCGCTCCGAATGGAAGGCCGGGGGGCTGCTCGCGTGCGCTGCCTGCACGCAATCGCGCGGCTTAATAAAGATTTACCGGTGCCCCTCTCGCTCGCTCCTCGGGCGCGGGCACGCACTCGCGATCGATTCTCCTCACGTGCGCCGAGAGAATTTTCCCCGGTTAGCGGTATGCAATCTCGCGCTGCGGCGCTATCAGTCACCGGGGTATTACCGCGGAGCGGGATGGGAGCGAAGTGGTAGCTGCCGAGTGCGGCAAGGCGCCGCGGGTACCGCAAGCCCCGTCTTTTGCGCTACAGTGTAGCGAGCTTTTTTCTTTCTTATCTATGGTGCATTCATTGCTTATGCCGCGAGAGATTGCGAGTCTTTAGTGAGATTTTCGCCGTCTCTTTTTTGCCGAGCTGAAATCTTGGAAGATTCCTTGGAAACTAAGTCAAGCTTGTTCGGGACATTAAATAGTTGTCGACTACATTGTGGAACTTCGCCTGCGTTCGAAGTTGTTCTATTAGAGGGTCGTATAAGGTAGTAGGGTAGCAGATGGAAAAGATTTTATTGTATTATTTTTCGACCTGATAAAGTTATTGAAATAAGTGAATTATTAAATTATCGCATATTGCAGGAAAGGATTAAAACTGAAAAAGGAGTTTTTTTTCGTGGAATTAATTAGCAGCAATAATAATTGAATGTTCTCATTTCATTAATAAATTTCTGTATTATTATTATTATCGGTTACCGATAGACTTGTTGTCATTAATTTTAATTAATCACTTAATACTTTACACGTGCAGATACAAATTACAGAGGAACATTTAGCGAAACAAATAAATAGTGAAGATAAGTTGGCATTCGCAGTGCGCATAATCTAATTATCGAAACACAGAGTTCCATGTTAACAGGGTTTGCCGATAAAGCTCAATTATTTTCGCTAATCTTTTCATCTCGCCAATGGGATTGCCAGTTTTTCCGTCGCAACTGCGTCGTCGTTCTACGCGCAATTAAAAAGCATTTAACAGCCAGGGTACAAATACAAATGAAATTACTTCTCGGATCGCGGGTGTACGCGAAAGCCGGATCAGCCGGGATGCAGGAGCGATTCGCGAGATCCGCGCGACTGTTAAAACGCGGCTCGATGCCGTGTAATCCTCCAAAGTATAATCAGTACGAACGAGTTAATTGAAAATAATCAGCCGACATTGTTTCAATTACAGGAAGCCGGTGTATATCGATTAGCCCGAAGGCACGTCTCAAATGCGGGTCGCGTTGGTCGAACCGCACGCTCCCTTTTCCTACCCCGGCTGCGGCGAGTTTTTAAAAGCGAGGCGCCAATGAATTTAGCCGGTAATTCGCCGCGCCGCTCGGTAATTCGCGCGCATCAAATTCGCGTGATTAAGCGATAACGGATTATCCAACTGGCTAATGATCTCCTCGTTAATATGTTTTATCCTTTGAGCGGCGAGTGTTTGCTAAAGTATTATTCATGAGTAACGGTGAATTAAATTTTACTTGATGATGAAAATTGCCGTGGTAATTGCCGATTATTAGGCGAGCGCAAAGTCAATGAGGTAACATTCAGAAGTAATAGCCTTTTACGGTCTCTTTTGCATAAATTATGAAAAAATTTTGTAATTTAATTTATACCGAACGGTACAAGCAAATCAGCCGCGTCGAGAGTTGCTTCACCTTCGTGATGTGCCTGATTTGAATTGAAGACGACAAACTTCGTTGCTATATCAGGTTATACGCGTTTAATAGATGCAGCGATACCGGTAATGATATCGGGGCTGATCCGAGGAGCTTACTTGCGTCCAATCAAAAGCTCGCTTGACATTTAGATACTATAGTACAATTTAAAACAAAACTTTGTTTTCCTAATTTATTAACGTATTAATTACCTAGTACATTTAAAATTTATTCTTAGGATAAATTATAAAATATACCCATACTGTTAATTTAAAAAAAAATAATTGCTAGATATTTATTGTAAAGATTGAATTTTCAAACGAAATTCAACGGTAAATATTATTTTAGCGACGGTAAATACTCTGTATAAATTGAATTCGCATTTATTAAGTAAATAAAAAAGTGTGGGAATAGGTAGAGGGTAGAAGTGACTATGAAAATAAAATTACACGTGTGAAAAGGAAAAGAGAAGTAGACGCGGAAAGATCTGAGCAAACACGTGAATCCATTTTCAGCTGCACAATGCTATTGCATGAAGCTTTTAGCGGGACTTTCGACCACTGCTCATGCACTCGTATTGATTTTGCCCATGGGTTTTCAAACTTCTCGTGCACCCGTACCTCCGCAAAATCTAACAATCGGACTACATAAGCGACCAATTTCAGAACATTCCAAAGCGATTCGGACCGAGTGTTCAATAAATGTTACTTGACAACTTTTCCTTCAATTCGAATTAAATGGAGCATCGTGAAATGCGTTTATCTCTTTCTTATTTAAAAATCAATAAAATAGTAAGAAATGTAAAACAGGATTTTTCGAATTGGACACCTAATTACAGCGGGTAGTAAAGAACTGGATGGCTTGTAAGCGTCAGCCTGTGAAATGGCGCCGCGAAAATCTGAGTTATTTACAAGTCGTAGCCAGGAGCGCTTCGACGGCCGCGACTTCAGCCGCGGTGAAGTGCGCTCGGTTGGCGAAGCTCGAAATTGCTTCCGCGCGCGTTATAGAGTCCGGGCATTGTAACTTTCGGGCTTTGATGTGGCCTCGTAAATGTTTTCCATTCGCATGTGAGGGCCTCCCGTCGTGTTAATTTTCCGCCCTCGATTTCGCTTTGTCCCCTTTGTCGCCACCCCGCCCGCCGCCAAATAGTTACGCGCCCGACCCTTATGAATTTTCGCAAAGCTCCACCGGGCTCCGAGCATACCGGCATGACGGTCGAATGTTTTGAATGTTTATGGCGGCGAAACGCATCCCGCCGCGCGGACTTTATTTACAATGGACAGGCGAGAGCCGGAAGTTACTCGTTATTTCGGTGTAACTTTTGTTGCTACCGCGTTCAAATTAAATTTTTGGAACATTTTTATTGTAGGAAATAATTAAACTACAGTACCTGCTACCGCGTCCTTGGTCACGCAATGAGTTAGTCAACAATACATTTCGCAACGGCAAACCTTTTAATTAAATTGTCAAATTTTCAATTATACATTACTGTAAACAAACTTTCTTATTAGCAATGAAAAACGGCAGTGTTTGCAGTGGAAAAATTCATTTAAAAAGGATATCTCGAAATGGAAGATGAGTCAAGCAAACGCGGCGCTCACTTTTTAAGTCGCGATCAGCCAGAAAATTTCAATGAACGACACTAATGACTCGACGAGCCTGTACGCGCTCGCCCCATTCACACCTCCTCGGTACACGGCTCATTCAAGCTCTCAAAGCTCGAGCCCGCGCGAAAAGAAGCAAAAGGGAGCCGTCGAGCGGCCTAGGCCATCCGCCTCGGAAAAAGTCCTCCGGGCACGCGGAGAGAAGAAGGCGAGGAGGACGGCGAAGAAGAAGCCGGCGCCCGGGTTAACGACCCATAAAGCCCGCGCGTTTCGAATGCCTTCGCTCGCAGCTTACGTATGTATCTATAGGCGCATTTATAGATATATAGGCGGCTTCGGGGAAGCGCCGCCTCCTCTTCGTTAATATCCGAGATCTTAATCGGGCCGGGAGCTTGCGCTCGCGCGCGCTTTATTGCCTGCGCTTTATTGGGAGCCGCGCTGCAGCGCTCGCTCGCGCGCCGATGAATGCTATCAAGGGCTTTCAGCTCGCCGAAGTCGGCGCGGAAGAGCGCGGGCGGCCCCCCGAGATGTCTGCCGCGCTCGGGATGTATACAAGGCCCGATGGCATCCCCGGCTTCGACGGCCGACTTTTACATTTTGACTTCGCTGAAATTGAATCCTCGATGCCGTAATTGCGCCTCGACTTTATTTCAATCCGAGGGATCTAACGATCAATTACGCGACGACTGCGCTGCGACATCCACTCGTTTAGTTTTTTTCCTTGCTTTACGACCTTTTTTATCGATAGGGTATTATATTCATAACGCGGTTTTTATAACGGTTGCCAGTTGAAAATGACGCGCTCGTATTTGAACGCGTAAAATGTTTCATAAAATTTTATTGAAAAAATGCCTGCGCGATTCCAATTCCAATTATATAAAAATATAAATAATAATAGTACGTTCGAAAGCAAGCGATCAATTTGTTTAAAAAATTTCGTCTGCGTATACCGTACGCAAACATTTTTGGCAAATTGAGAATAACGCACACTACCCGTGAAATTTGATTGAAACTGCGTCCCACCTGAGCGCGGTAAAAAAAGTGCATATCGTTGGAAAGTGCTTTTTTAGCGTACACGCGCGTGTATATTGCATTTTATTTGTTAAAAAATTTAAGAGAAATTCGTCGAATTTTTTTCCTTTGTCGCCGAAGCAAAGACAAACTCTTTGAGTAAATAAAATTAAACAATAATCTGATTTGTTATAAGTGCCGCGGGAACTTTTATTTTAAAAATATGCATCTGATTCGAGGAAAAAGCTTGGCAATTACGAGACGGCGAAAATAAAAGCGTTTTGTGAGGCGAAACAAAACGGCAGGCAGAGCTATCGCGCGTTCGCGTGATATTGAAAAGCGCGCAGTCAAACAAATGTCCCGCATCTCTTTGTAATTAGCGGCGTCGCCCGTGCGTTTCGCATTATACAGTCGCGCCGTTCGAATCCCCCCTATTCCATCCAGCGGCAGTCTGCGCCCACCGCTGACGTAATAAAAGGCGACGCCGCGCTCTCTTGCGGTCTACCCTCCGAACTCCCCCTTCCTTTTCAGTCGTAACGTGCCTCGAAAAAGCAGTGGTAATCGTAAAAGCGCTCTCCTCGTATTTTTTTTTCTAGCGGCTGAACGTAACTCGATGCTCCGTTAATGGTGTTCTTCGGCAGCGGGCAAAAGAAGAGTGCGGCGAGGGTGGAAAAATACGCGCTTTGCGGCGGCGCTGTTCGGATGAAAAGTCTTCCTCGATGCATGAAAATTTAAAAGTTGCATCCCTTTTTTCTCTCGCTCGGAGCTCGCGCACGAGTGCCTCTTGCAAGGGAATGAGATATTCCGTTGGAACATTGCTTTGAACAATTTTTAAAAGACACATATTTAAGCGCTACAAAATTCAACTCCTAATAAATTTTTAATAATTCTTTATAATCGAGCAATTAGTTGCAAAATTTGATGAGTACGCTGCTATTAAGAGTTTATCTAGTAAGAAGGAGCTTTTGTTATTCAATTTTTAATAGCATTGAAACAAGTACAAAGTAAAGTACCGGCTTAAATTTAATTACGTCACTTGTTTTAATTCGGGTTTTAGAAGCACGAACGATCTTGCGGAATTTCAATTACTCGTAATTAACTTCATCGCCGGTTCCATTTACGTTTTAGTCGAGTCTGCAATGCTCGGCGGGTACACTACGTAAAACAAATTACACTCACCTGGCGTGACGCTCGGAAAAGGTTGCCCTGGTAACGACGGCGGGTGTTCGTCTTCGGGTGACCTCTCCGACGCGTAACCCTGATCCTGCGGCTCTCCACCTGTTGACAGCTTGTGCAACTTCAGATCCACGCACTTGCCCTGCTGCTGCTGTTGCTGCTGCTGCTAGTTTCAAAGAAAACAGAAACCTTTAGAAATTTTCCACCACAGTGAAACGTTATAAATGCCATCGAATGTTTTATTGGCGGTAGAATTGTTTTTCGGATTCGGATATAAATTTTCAAACTTTGAAAATTTTTGAAAAATCCTTTACTTTTCTAGCAATATCGATTTCCTCGCTCGACCCGATACTCGTAAATTGAAACTCGAGCCAATAACAGCGACTTTCGTAGTGCAAGAACGAAGTCGACGCAGTTTCTCAATAGCACACAATTCCGCACTTTTGCCGCTGACTTTGGAAAAACGGCCACGCGAAATAAGGCAAGCCTGACCTGTTGTTGCTGCTGCTGCTGCTGCTGCTGCTTCTGCTGACGGTGCTTGACGAGCTCGCAGTCGGGCTTGTGCACCATCTTGAGGAGCAGCTCATCGTCGATTTTGTCGATGGATATGCGGCTGGCGCGGGTGGGCCCGTCGCCCAGCTCGCCGAGGGACGGCGCGCTGCGCTTCGTCGAGTCCTGCCGGCGTTTCGGCAGCGTGCCCACCACGTCGAATTCGGCGCTCCGGTGGGCCCGGCCCCGCGACAGTGTGCTCGAGTTGCGCCGCCACTCGTGCTGGTGATGGTGGTGGTGGTGGTGGTGGCAGCCGCCGCCATCCGAGCCGCGGCTCATCTTTCGCAGCGACTCCGCGTGACGGCATTTTATCAGGTCCGCACCCTCTAGTCGGTACCTGCGGCAGATTCGATTAGTGAGCGGTATTCCTTGAATTTCAAATCGAGTTAAAATGGACTCAATTTGTAATTATTGAGATTTCTTCCCAGGCGATTTCGGAAGGAAATTTAAATGGAATACGCATACATAAAGTTTAAAAGGCGGTTATGGAATATTTTGTGCAATCGGTTTTACGGAAAGCGCGAGGTTGATCAGCTATAAACGTATTTTAAATGGCGTGATAAAGTTCAGCTTTTTACCCCAGCGGTTTTATGTCATCATTATATTTACGGATGTTTTATATTACATCTAATAACGCTAACTTTTGTGCCGGGTAGGGCTTAATATTTCATTCATTAAATTCCTCGATGGTTGACATGCAAACTGAGTCTAGTTTTAAAAATTAAAACTTTTATGCAAATCATAAACTTTACTCAGTGAGCTTATTACGAGCGCAAAGCTCCTTTTTACAGGAATTAAAACAACTTTTCTCGTTATAAAAGGCAGTTAAATCGTTATATTACAAAAAAAAACTTACTTCCAAGGATCCCCTTCGAGCGACTCATCCGATCGATGCTTCACCAGATCCGAGTTATTCGTCGAATCGTCCGAAAAATTGGAGCTGACGTGTCTCTTTTTGTGTGGCAAAGTGCCACCGAGATTGCCACTGATTGTATCCGTGATAACATTGTTATTCTCGATCGCGTCATCGTCCAAAGAATCTTTTCCATCCAGGTGATTTGGCAGTGATCCGCAAAATTTGTATCGACTAAAAATATAAACATTTTTTTATTAATTTTTTCTGTTTTCAACATTATTTTTTTCAAGGGCAAGAAATGTTTTTTTTCCAAAAAAATTTGATTTATGAAGTATACAATAAAAAAACTTCATCTGAAGTTTATGTTTACAACCTACTAATAAATTAAATCGAGCATTACACGCTTTATCGATCATAAAAACAAAATATCGATAAAGCGGAAACATAAAATTTTAAGTTTTAATTAGAATTATCTTTGACGAAACAGCTACAGTCATGAACAACCTTAATACATTTTTTATCAAGCTATTACGTTATCCCAGAAGTTATGAGAGTTCGTCTGACAAGGGTGCGGCATACACGTTGGGAGTCGGAGCAAGTATTACAATAGCATCCCGAGCGATACACGATTTTCCCTGTTTCGACGGAGAAAGCTTTTCCGATGAAAATCGCATGTCGAGAAAACGGAAGGAGTAAGTCGAAGCTACTATTCTCCCGCGAAAAATCGTTTTACTGCTTGTCAGGTCGATTCGAGTAGCAAAACAATGCAAACAGAAACGTTAAAGTAGCCTACATACGTCGCACTGCTACACTTTCAAAGATTCGCCTCCTGACAATGCGGAGTTCTTCAAAAGGGGATTTCCAGGCCGAATATTAACGCGCCCAGCGAGGCAAAGCGAGCGCGTTCAAAGGAAGAACCAGCGCTAAATGACCATTGTGCTCGATTGTTAGCTCGAAAACACTTACAGTTTCGCTACCTTTCCGGTCATCGCGCGCCTTATACCAGCCCGTGCGCGCTTCGTCAGCCGCGGACACTAACGCACGCGTCGCCGCTCGAAAATAAATCTCGCATCTTTTTTATATCGGGGATTTCCCTTTTTTGCCGGGAGAGCGAAGGTGCGCGCTCTCGCTCCGAAAAGGAGAACAGAGGCACCCTCTGTATCCCGAGGCCGGAAGTGGGGCCTCTGAGATTTGACTCGCATCTGCGCCCGCTTGAGAAGGCTTTCGTTGTTTTTTCGAACTGCTTGAAACGCGATATTATTCGGAGTTCATTTTCGGTTCGAATTCGCTTTTATCGCAGCTGAAACAAAGGGGCCCGGATTTTTTGGACTGGAAAATGTTTTATTTTTACGCGATATATAGACCGTATAGAATTTCTTCTTTTTATGGGTGGATTCTATCAGTTCCTAATGCTATATTGTGATGTTTGTAATTAAGAAATCCTTCTTTTACGTTGCAGAAACGATTTTTGAAAGAACAAGTACTGTAAGCTTGTTTAAAATGAAATTCATTATAATGATTAACAGCGATGATTCGAGAAAAAAAATTGATCCATCAAAATTTTTGGCACGAAATTGAAAAACGATACAGCCAGTTAACGAGGACAGACGGTATTAATCGTCGCGTTTAAAAGAGTGACCGCGCTAGCATGAAAATAATGCAGTGTGTAAAGCTCTATAAAGCGCCGGGCACTTTGCTGTTTCTGCCGGCAACGAAAATACGCGCTCGGGCCGCGATGAAAAAAAATGGTAAAGCCCATTAAAGTCAACGTTAATAAGATTTCGGGAATAATAATTCAATTTTGCCCGGAGGTCTCGGCGCCCGAGAGAAGTGAGCGACTGCGAGCTCAGCCAGGCCTGCATAATTGCAGCCGAGCATCGATTAACGGCTCCGTTTAATATCGTCGGCCTAACGACTTCCGGCTTTGGCGATCAATTTGGCGTCATTAAGCGCCGCGGGCTCTGCTCGAACTTTCCCGGGGCCGTGGGCGCGCGCTCCTTTAAATTTGGATACGGCCGATTTTGCCGGAGGAATCGCCGGGCACTCCGGACGAGGACCCGCGAGCAGCCACCCTCACGCGCACACGCGCGCCTCCGGACCGGCGAGCCTGACCCCGATGTATTTCGTTTAATAATTCCGCGGGAGCAGAAGTTGGATGCTCCAGTTTCGAAATGGCGCGCGCACGCCAGATAACGACGTGTAATCGAACCTTTCAAAGGATACGGGAAATGAGTTTTCGCCCTCGTTATTTACTATATAAAACAGTTTATTAAATTTTATCGATCCTACCACTTGCGCTCTACTGGAAAACTATTCTTCACCGTATCGCACCCAGCGTATTACGCGGATAGACTCGTTGTGATCTACCTACGTTTAATTTTTTTACTCACTAATCATTTCAAAATTAATCTCATTTTTATAAATAAAATATAAATTTACGCATTTTTAATATAAACACATTTTTAAATTATCTTCTTCGTAAATAAAATCACGCACAATATAGGGAATTCGTGTAATCTATTTTGAAATTGAAACATGGAACTAAATATGTTAAAGGCTTTCCTGTACAAATTCTCGAATCCAGTTAACTGTTTAATCTTATTCGTGTTAGTGATTTTCAACAATTTCATTGTACTAATAAATTTAATCATCTTATACCTTAACTTTTTCATTAAATATATATATTTAAAAAGTTAAGTAATATAATAACATTGTCACTTTGTCGAACAATGAAATAAATTTGAGAATGTTCCAAATTGGCTGATAAATTAATGAAATATATTAACCTATAATTCATCGTTTAAAATTCCGCATTCCGCTCTCGGGGCTTAAATTCGACACGAGCACTGTTGCATATCTGGAATTATTTACATGCAAAGCTCTACATCATCATACCGTAGCAATTATAATTTACATTGCGTGTCTTACGATCCTATTAAGCAATAAATCGTAATTTATACAGTAATACATCGGCATTTAAAATTCGATCAATTAGAAATTTTCGAAAAGCTGTAGGACAAAAGCCGTTACGACGATGCGCCTAAGTTTGACGATATTAGCCCGGCAAACTCTTTATAAGTGGAGTATCATGAGCGGGCGAGTATAGCCTACTTGGAAAGAGTCGGGGCCCTCTAGTTCCGTGTTTCTCGAGTGTATCGAAAGTGCACGCGCACCCAGCCGGCTTGCGAACAATTTATTTTCGAACGGCTGAAAGAAGCAGTGGCGGATCGCACAAAAGATCCGAGTGCGCCGAGTAATGCGGTACCCGCCATTGAGGCCGAAAGAAAACTGTGAGAAATAATACGTTGCGTGGGAGAGAAAACGCTGCGCGGCTGCGATGCTGAGGCACACTCCTGCTGCCTCGCGAGGACTGACGTAAGAGCGATACTTACATGCATTTCGAGCGATGCTATGTGCTTTCGCTCTTGACCTATATAGTCCTTGTTAAGGCCGAGATTTTACTGTTTTTTTACTACTCAAGTGGATTATCTTTTTCCCTTGTATTTATTTTTCAATCTGGGAGAGTATTTGGCAAAGGATTTGTTACGCTTAGCTCGTGTAACAAGCAGCCGGACTAAAGTAGCTTACAAACAATGTAAAAGGAATACTCACTTTTCCCTGGACGCTCTGGAGCAAGGCACGAGTATCTTGCCGACGCTGATGCCCTTTGAGTCGCATAAATTGCCGGAGGATTGCGCTCGTCTTCCGTTGAGGCCCTTGCCGCTGTGTCGGCTGAGATTCGCACCCATCTCAGCCTGCTCGCTTGGCCGACGGTTCGGCGCCTCCGTCGGCTCCTCTACCAGCGGTGCGTCATGGCGCCCCGGCTGGTTCTCCTTGTTCGCGACGGATACTGTGCGCGGGGGTGGTGGCGGCGCCGGATGTCTGGGTCTCTTCGCGAGCGACGAGCCCTCCTGCTGCTGCTGGCGCTGCTGGTTCCGGCAATTCGCCGCCGAGCCGTTCAGGGACTTCCAGGCCTCGCGACGGCCAGCCGTCGCTGGCGAGGTCACCCTAAGTATCGCCTCTTCGCCTGTAACCCAACATTTTTCGCCACTGTTAGAAAAACCGGAAAGATAAGTAGCTGCTTTTTTTAAACAATTTAAAGTAAATATTCAAACTGAATGTTATTGTATAATAAGAATAATATTTACATATTATCTACAAATCTGAATAGCCAATTAATTTGTAGCTTTAAATATTTGGAACGAAAGCTATTTAATAGGGTAATTAATTGTTCTATTTTAGAATAGAATGGAATAGTTGTCTATTGTAAAACACAGAATTTACAAAAAAATTGCGAATCGTTAAATACCCTTTTATAAGCAAATTTTCATCTAAGATAAAAAATTCTTGCACTTTAACGATACGACAGTCTATATTTACAAATCACAATGATGTATTTTTACGATTCATTATGAAATCCAGTTGAACAATTACAATGGCAGTAATTTTTTAAAGCAATTAAAGCCTTTAACCAGGTCAATATCCCGACGGGCGTTATCACACCCGCTACTCGGATTTGGTGGGCGATCAGGCGTGAATTTCCGGCTGGCCTTAATTCTCGCGGACACGCAGCCCTCGTTGGAGTTATTCCAACTTTTGAATGAGCAAAACTAACAGCAAGAACGAAAAATAATTAGCCATTAATAGGATCGACAACCAATTGTTCCTCTCTCTTTAAATTTTTCCCCTTTTTTTGGCAGAGGGATAATTCAATTAGCTCCGCGCTCTATTCAAAGCCGCGGGCTCGTTTATTAACCGAAATTTCGCAGAGAATTGTTTTTTTTACGAACGGAAGACAAGATTCCCATTCGGGTATCATGTTAATAAGAGAAAGCAGAGTATAATCCGAGAACAATAGAAGAAAGTTGAAGCAGAACTGCCTAACATCGAATGTGGCACGTTTTCTACTAAATGGACGTAATATTTAAATAAAGACGTTTCGTTAACCATTTCTTCAGCCGCTGGATTAACTGATCTTTCATCCAAAGGCTCGCCATCGACACTGTGAAAACATCAATTTCAGGGTCACGTACTGCCAGATTTTTCGTAAACAGTCCAAAAAGCCCTGAGCCCTCTTAAAAAGCATACATTGCTCAGCCGTGTTTCCGATATAAATAGCCTCAAGTCGATTCCATTACATCACTGCGACGCAAAACAGTCGACGAATCCCGGGCGGGCGGACCCGCACTAATTACTTCGGCGTGAAAAAAAGGGGAAGAAGGCGAACGAGTATCGCAGGCGACGAAAGAGCGGAGCGTGAAAAAAGAAGTATACAGCCGCTTAATCAGGCGAACAAGGTCGTAACACTCGAGGAGGACGCGCGTGGGGCTTGTATACGGCCACGGGCGTAAATTAGCCCGGGCCGTGCGCGCGCGATACGCGCCGTCTCGGTCCGGTGCGCGTGCCGGCGCGCGCGCACGCGGCGAGCCGGTCGATCCGAGGCTGAATATATCGAGCGGCCGTATAGCGTGGGCCGATCGTATTACAGCTGCTTGTTGCGTCTCGGAGGGCGCGCCGAGGGCGTAATTCAAGCGCGGGCCTTATGTGCGCGCCGCGTAAAAGGATTTCGCGCTCGCTCTCGCGTTGCCCGGACGTTTTAGCCGGCGCTTCAGGAAGATTCGATCGACCCTGGGTATTTACACTGCCGGAGTGAACGCCCAATACCGCCTAGCCCTATTACCTCAAGTGTGAGACTAGGACTACTTTTTTCGAAAAAATGCTATATCTACAAGATTCGATTTGTTGAGAATATTTTTAACAAATGAAAATGAAAATATATAAGATTTAAAATAATGAATTGATTAAAAAGCTGTTATTTTAACACAAAATTTAAATTAGATAAAAAAGGAACTAAACTAAAATCGTTTAATCAAAAGCATACAAGCAAGCCTTTTCTGTTTTTATCTATTCTTTGTATCTTAGTGTATCACTTAGCTGACAAAAGCATCGGACAATACATTTTTCGCACGATTTACATCTAAACGATAATACCCGACCTCTTGCATTTCCTTGGACGAGATAATGAGACCGAGTCAGGCAAAGAATTATTGCGTAAAAGGGGTGTGTACTGCAGCAGAGAAAAAATATTTTTTTCATTTCATACAGTTTTTATAGTATGGAACCTTTATTGAAATAAAGAAGCACTTATACTATCAACGTATACGGGCTACTGGTTGCTAAGCTTAAAATTAAAATTTTTTTAAAAAGCCACCATTATTCAGCCAAACGGCTTCGAAATATGCGTTAAATTTTCACATTAATACGAAATTATTTTTTAAAAAATGTGGATCCTTTTTTTGCACTCGAATGTTCAACACCAGATAATCACCGCCTGCTGGTGCATGGCTCGTGTTGTCCAGTACACGCCTCTTCTTACAGTGGAATATTTAGGCTCGTGTTTTTTTATCTCTTTTTTTAGCTAGCTCCGCATATGTAAAAGATGCGGCTTGAATTCACAAGTTTCCTAGAATTTTTTCTCTGCACGCTCAGTCTACATGCAATGCTATTCAGGAAAGTTTTATTTTTTGTACTAGTTTTTGCAAATATGTCAAAATCTTTTTTGAGAAACTTTTTCTAGCTTGGTTTATGCGCTTCAGAATTTGTCATTTATTTTGAACTTCGAAAATTCTGTTTGTGGGGATATCATCAATAATAAGTATACTAATAGCTTTTTAAATTTATAACCAGTAAATTACTATGTTATTTTCGTATACCAGGAACTTCCGCAAATTAATTTACAAATTTGCCTAAATGATTTGGGTAAAACAGAGATGACATTCGAAAGATAACAAAACTAACACTTTCACTGGTATATCTTTATTACTGTTTAACACGATTGCTATTCCTATTTAATTACGCTTTAGTGTTTGTTGTTCACAACCATTACTCATGCGTTGGATAATAAACTGACCTACATGGCATGGTCCTTTTGTAATTACGAGAATTCGGTCATTTTAATCGTACTTTCTTTCTCGTCGAATTCTCCGTCATATTTTATCTAATAAATAAAACTGGAAATTCTATCGCTAACATAAGTGACCAATGAGGTCTGTCGCATAATCCGCATAACATAAGTTGAACAAAGCGATCCGAAAATTAATTAGTTTTGTCGTTCAGCTTCGTGAGAATACATCGTATTAAATCAATAGGCGCGACCCACTCGCGTGCCGAATCTGCTTTCCGGAATTATAATGTCGAGGCAGGTGCGCTGGCATCCTCCGGAATTCATCGCGTCACGTACCGCTGATTAAGAGGACGTCGATTAATCAGATGACTTTTGCGGGTCAAGCAGATCGGAAGGTTCGCTCGTACCGTTATTAAATTAATCTCAATGGCAGATACCATTGTTGTGAAACGGTCATGTTCCATCATTGATACAGCGCTGGTGCTCTGTATATTGAACTTGGTTTCATTGTCGCAATTTCTAATGCCAAACGTCCCGTTACTCGCTGTGCAGTATCTATGCCAAATCGAATTTTGCCGCTCGCAGCGTAGTCTTCTTTTCTCCTTTTTTTAGTGGAAGCATCGATCTCGGACAACGTATAACTCCGGAGCACCCTGCGCTATGCAAATTTCTATGCGAGCAAGGTGCGCGAACGGATCGAATACATTTCTCATCCCTAGCACGCGTGTCTCGTATAAATGGTTTTAATTAAGTTTACGGACGATCCGTGAGTCCAGTCTATTTACGTGACGTGTTTTATTAAACTTTCGTTCCTCTATGCGCCGGTCTGCACTGTCACGTGTCCTGCATTACATCATACGCATTTCTAATACCGGTTCAGAGAAAATAAAACCACGCAAAAGAATAAAGTGATGACGGGTACTAATTGTAACAGAAAAAAGTGACTTAGACCTTCAAAATTTAACGAGATAACTGATTTACTAATTTATAATTCCTTAAGTTAATTTTTACTCTATTGCAGACAAGTCGAATTATTAAAAGCGTAATAAAAAGACACAGTGATTGCAGCGGGAATTAGTATTGGACTGGTAAAGAAAAGTATCTATAAAGAGTAGTAAAGGCGTTGGCACGGATGTAGCAATCACTGCAGCCAGATACGTATCAAAAGAAAGGTTCTGGTTCTCCGAAGGCGCGTTACACGAAGTCTCGCGGCAACAGCGTTCGCACACCCACACAATGTGTTTGCAGTTGGGGTTAGCGGCTGCTCCATCGTAAAGACCGGCATCGAGACATTACTTTTACTCCTCGGACTGATTTGAGCCGGCAGCGCTTAAAGTTCACAGTTTAGAAGTTCGCTGTTTAGCCTGTGGGACACGGCCGATGTAGGAGAGAATCGCTCGGCACACAAAGCCGACGAGAAAGGGACTTTTATCTCCTCGGGCTGCACGGAGCCGCGAAGAGTTATGGAACACTTGTACACAACGGACGGAGTCGCCAAGTTACGTCGCTTCGCGGCCATTAAAAATGCGAATTAAATACTTTTAGTTCTTGTTAAAACAGTCCTGGATATTGTTTCATATTGTTTCAGAATAAAAGTACTAAATTTTCAGTTTTATTTTGCGAAACTTCTGTTTAGTGACAACATTTCCGTTTTCACCAAATTTCTCGAATTGGCAAAAGCAAATGAGGTAAGCGGGTAATGATCACGTAAACATAAATATAATTAAAACTTTGGCAAAGTTTAATTTCATCATACACTGTTGAGTTGTTTTATAGAAGTTTATACTGATAAAAGCGAATATTGAAATATAGCAAACAGAAAAATTTATAAAAACGTAATTAAAATTTTGAATTAATTATTTCAAGATTTACGCACATGTGTTTTTAATTTATTTTTTAATTATTTTTTCATAAGAAGCGGATAGAAAATAATTGTGTGTTATAAATAAACTTGAATATTTAAATCATTTCATATGCAGTAACCATAACTCCAAAATTAATTGCCATAAATAATTACAATTTTTGCAGGTAATATAATCTTCTTTTTAAAAGGTGACCTATGCTAGTTCTAATTTTTTTTTAACTATACTTTTCACAATCGATAGTGTATACTTGAAAATCCAACAGTTCCAATAATCGAAGCATCAATTGTTGAGTATAATAGAAGGCCGAAAAGAATACTGAACTAAACGTGGAAAATTCACTCTGGGCGTTTTGCTATTGATAATCAATGCTAGAATGGAAATTTACGAAACCCTTTCGTATAAAATTTCGCATCGAGTTCATATCGCGTTACAGCGTTCAATCTGAATATTGCATATTGCTTCTCATTGGTCCAATCTTCCTGGTCTTACTTTCGTAGATATTGCCACCTACTTTTCCCACACTATTTCTCTTTCTCGGGTACGCCGCTCTCGCGTTCGCACCAAGCATCACGCGATACTCTGACTTTATGGACATCAATATCAATCACGTGGGTCGATGTTTCAGCTGCCTTATACGTGTGCGAAATGCAATGTGCATGATCGAGAAAGCAAGAGTTTCTGCGCACTTAAACTGTGCTCTGGTGGCTCTGTAATTCAATTTCCTTACTTTCAAAAATCGAATTCAAAGAAAACTTTACTACAAATTTTACAACAGTTGATAAAAAATATAGTTTTTCTCTGCGTTATTTTTTTACTTGCATCATGCCTTGTTTATTAAATTATCTCAACTGGAAGAACTTGCTCTCTATATTTTACACGCGTCAAAGTTCAGACAGTTTATTAACCATATTCATCAGACCTCTGAATTTAGGATTACTTTTTTTATTCGTGAAAAAGCCTTCTCTACTGTTTAATTAAAGTCCCTGGAGAGGAGGATCGGACCGCTCGGTAGTTGCTGCAGCTCAAAATTTAATTTTCGTGCTCTCCCATTTTCCGACCTCCCAAAATCTACAATAAAAAGAAAATTTAGAACTTACCGATATTTCAAAAAAAATATTGAACTAATGAAAAATTTTTTTCCATTGCATTTATGGATATTATATTGAATACCATTTTGGAGTCAACATAGAAACTTAAAATTTTGAAATTAGTACGTATTTTAATAAATGTAAAAATTGAATAGTAATTGAATGAATATATTGTCAAAATTGATAAAATAAAAAAAAAACTTTAATCCTTTTTACTTCAGTAAAAGAAATTGATTAAAATGTTATTTAATTTAAGCGGAAACGTCTAGAATTCCAGAGTCCACAGCTGACCTCGACTTCTTGTAAGGAAAAATCATGTACTTATAAATATATATATCGAAGTACGCTGACTGAGGCTGTAACAGCTGTTTACGTGCCCTCAAAGCAACGTTCTGACCGGACTTGAGGTCGTGATCCATCCCCTTGACCTAGTCACCAAGGATTTGCTTCTTAAAGTATTTTGATACGCTCGAGAAATTAGCAAAAACATTTATCCTCCGCAGTTTTTAGCTTTATACATTAAAAAAGAAACTTGAAAGCCTTAACAATAATTATAAATTCGTAAAGTTTGCACTAGCTGTTCTTACATTGATGTGAAAATGGTAAATATCCAAACTTATGCGTTGAACAAATTGACTCTAAGAATCAGAAATGCAATCTCTAAAAGGGAAACAGTATTTTGGAGAAAAATAAACGTTTAGAGTTTATTAGCATGAAAAAGAAAGGCAGGGACTACCGCAGAGCAAACACTTTGCTCATAAACACGCAGCCGCGGAAAGCACCTAGCGCGATCGCAGCGTATCCGAGTTGTGGGTGAACCGGTCTCGCTACCGCGCTTGCTCTTCCATCTTCCGTCTCGCTCGGTTTTATTCGCCGCGCCATCTAAAACGGGGAAACGCTCGCGCAGAAGCGCAGCTGCGCTCCGGTCTTTCCTCGCCTCCTGTGCCGTATAATGCGCGCGACCTCCTTCGCCGTCCTCCCACCGGCCTCGTCCTTTTTAAAACCGCTTCGGCGTTTATCGGCCGCGCCAACTTCGCGCCTCGGGTGTGCGCGCGCTCGACCGTCCCTCGCAGCTTACGCGAAAACCACTCGTCCAAAAGATTCAATATCATCCGACTTCCCCGCTACGTTTTACCGCTTCGCACGCTCTCCGTCCGACTACTTACAGATCGCCGGTTAGCGCGCCGACAAAAGTTGCCGCAGCTTTTATTTTTAACGATCCGCTGCTACTGAAAACATCATTGCGGTTCATTAACAAGTTCCCGTAATTAGCTTGTCTCTTTTTACATTCGGGTCCGAGCAAATTAATAATCAATGACGGCTTCATTTAACGTGTCAATCTCGCGAAAATTATAGAGCTCGGTAAATGGTTATTGCGGCGCATTAGAGGTAAAACAATCAATACGTTCGGTAGGCGAGCACGCGGCAATTACAACGGCGCTGATTAACGTTTCTGTTAAGCCGTAAACTCTAAAACACCTTCCAGTCTGTTGAACGCGTAATAATTTATGTAACATCAAAGAGCGAGCTGCATCGCAAAGAAGACCGAGTTCGATAAACCGTGATTTAGCGGTACTCGGGAAGTTTTTCGCTCTCGCGACGCCCGGAGAAATTTAAAAGCGCCCTCGCGCGCGAGGGGCTTAAAGTAAGACGGTGTAGCGCGCAGGAAACGCATGAGATATCGCGCGGAAGAGCGAGTTTCTGGAGGAGGGCAAAAGTCAAGTACAGGCGTCGTAAATTAGATATCGCTTCAATTAGGAGAAGGTATTTTTGCCTCGCTTTATCGAGGCGAGGGCACTTTTTGCACCCGAGCATTTCCCACAGACACTTTGTGCCGGTGCTTTTTAAAAGACTCGAGATTATTTTCTTGTACTAATTACGGACTGGCGTAAGACAAATTGCGCAGTAAATTTGAGAAAAAACGTACACGTGAGTACAGCTAATTTTAAATAATTACAATGGCAATCATTCTTCATTCAGTCCTTTTTTGTACTGCCGCGTATTTGACGAGCTGAGTTTTTGAAGAAACGTGCACATTTCACAATCCTTCGGTTCCAATTGCACATTATAAAAAACTATTCTTCGTAATTGACTGTTGAGTCATACGAGATTAAGTGAAGAACCACGATAAGAGCTTAGCAAGAAATGTTACAGTTCAAGATAACACTAAAGCTCGTGAGCTCGTGTAAATTTTAAACGGAATCACACTTGAAACTTGATTTAACGATCGTTTAAAAATCGCACAACAAAATGAGAGAAGTTATAAAATATCGAGAAAGACGAAAGAGAGCGTCAGAGGGCAATGTGCGGCCAATCGAGCCACGACGCGCGAGTGCTCCTGAATTTATTCCTTCTCTCTTTCTCTCCTCCTCGCTCGTTACACTTCGATACTTCCCACTGCGCCATTAAAAGTTGCTCACGCATTTTTTCGCTTGGCCAAATCTTCCACAGTGCAGCGGCGCGCTCCTCCTCCGGAGTGCGAAACTTTTTCATTACCAAAACTATAGATACATACGTAGCCGAAGCGCACCGGTGCCTTTCGGTCCTTTTTCCCTCTTTCTCTTTCTGCTTGAAATTCAAGTTCGTGCAGCCGCTGCTCCCGGAGCTCTCGAGTTTCACGGCTCAGAAGTCTTCTTTCCGTCTCCCACCTTCTTTCCCTGGCTTAAAACAAAGTACTTTCGCTGCAGAGCGTAAAATATTCCGGAATGCGCGAGAGCGGCTGTTCTGATAACGCATGCCAAGTAGACGTCGAAAGCGCCCTTTATATCCCGAATTCCTCAACTTCGGACTAAGGCGGCGGCGTCTTTCGTTAATTCCGGCTCATCTTGCTGGAAATCTCTTCTTGAATTTTAATATCACCATCGATTTTCTGTACATACTGATGTTAGAACTTCTCTTCCAAATAATCTAAGTACTTTACTCTCTAATCCGACGCTTTATATCAAATAGTCGACGTTCCATCTGAATGGAACACCAGATGAGGATTTTTAAACGAATTTCTGTCATCACAATCTATATTTTTAAGTATCAGCTTTGTATATCTGCTTGATATTAAAATACCTTCTATATCAATATCTTTTTCTCGCACAACAAAAGTGTAAACTAACATTCCATCGTGATTAACTGTAACAGTAATAGAAACTAATTAAATTTACCTGCACTTCAAAATGTAATTGTAAACGCATTGACAATTTGCATTGTAATTAGCGATCTTTTGTTTAAAGTACACGGATTTGGCTTTCCATTAGTAGCTTGCAGTACATACTAGGTAGCATAATTAAGAGTGCACTATGCATGAACTATTTAATTTTTCTAATCACATAAGAAATTATTACATTTACACTGTTATTAATTATTAATTTTCAAACTAGATTAATATTTTACATTATATGCAAGTTAATGTTTAATACAGATTGGTAAAGCTGCGGCATGTATACTTAAAGGTAGGACTGGTAATTAAACCAAATGTCACCGACAATCTCGACTTTTTTTTCTAATGTATTAAATTAAAATAATTTGGAATTAACAAACTGATTGAATTTCCGTGCCACGAAGTTATTTAATAACTTTGCCAATCCAATTTATTGCACGTTAATATTGAATTACATTCACGTTAAAGTTTAATGAGCTTTTTAACTGTAAAGTAAACAAATAATTTACATTTTATGAAGGCGTTATTAACAATTATTATCAAAATTCCTTGATAAAACATAAAGCCATTACACTGAAAGCATTTAACGCGCGGCAATAATTTTCGCAAGAATATTATTTCCACGCTCGGGGTCTCGGCTCCCTTTCTTGTCCGCGTGTCTAGCAGCGCAGCTCTAGACGGCATATCGGAGCCGGAACACGTTGCTTTTTGTAGCCCGCAACTTGCGCCTCGACGCCGCTAAACAGCCCGCGAGTTTTCACATCACGTCGGCCCTCTTATCCTCCCGTGAGTGCGATGCACCATTAAAAAAGCGCGCGAGCGTAACCTTTCCACGAGGCGCGCACACGTACGACGCGTATGTTTCGAGCGACGCGACGAGTAGGAGAAGGTGGACGAGGAGGAGGAAGGACGCGTGTGCGTAATGAAAGTCCGCTTTCCATCGCCGGGAGATCGCGCAGCCTCGAGCCAAGTTCAAGGTCGCCGTCGCAACGAGTGACGCGAGTTCAGGGGACCAGTCGGGAAGCGGGCGAGGCCCCCGATTGGCCGCCGCCGAGTGACATTAACTCAAGCGCGGCGTTCGCCTCGGCGGTCCTTTTTAAGCCGACGCCGCTAATTCATTCGACATTGCTAGCCGCTTTTTCACGGAAAAGACCTATTTTAGCGCTCAACTAAAATTACCTACTGCGCCGATCGTAAATCCGCACAACTTTATGAAAAAGTCATTTCGATTTAACGAGCGATACTGCAATTTGGCTTCATAAAAAAATTGTTTGCAGTAACTTTGCTGGCTTTATTAAAATTTTATAATCACTTAATATTGTTTCCTTTTTAATATCGCGCCGAAACGAGCTTATTAGTTATTTAACGCTCAATTAATTAAATGCTCCGATATTTTTTATCGCGTAATAACAATAATTCAAGCCCTCGGAATTTTCCAATGTAGTTACGGAAAATTGTCGATGCAGAGAATTCACTCGATTGAGCCGTTACCGATCCGGAATCGAGTAAGATATTTCGAAAGCCGTAAATGCAACTACCCCTCGAAGCATCCAGCAAAGGACATTCCTTAATGAGTACCCAGAGCGCAGTATCGATCCCATCTCCGAAACGTTTGAAAAATCGGCCGCAAGCGAAGGATCACGTAATTTTCCGGCGAGACGGTCGGTGGATCGCCCGCGGCGAGGCGTGCAACCCGGGCTCCGGCCTCGCTTCCGCGAGAGGCTCCGGGCCTCCGAGAGATGACCGGCTCATCAGTGTCGGCGAAACACACGGACGGAAACCCGATTCCTCTCCCGGCCGGCGTTGCAGGCCACTCTGTTAAAGTCCGCTCGAGACTCTCGCGCTACCTCCTTTTATTCGTGTCTCTCCCGCTCGTCCCTCTCCCTCCCGCTTTTTCTCCCAATCTCCTTTTTCTCCGATCCCCACGGACACTCTCGACTCGTTCCTTGACCGCGCCGGTGAAAAAGCGCCGCGCGGTCCCCGCGCTGGCGACGTCGCGAAAATACATGTCCCGCGCCGTGTTCCCGATAGCGGCCAGTGGCGCGCCGCGCCGGCCAGAAATATTCCCCCGGCCGCCGCTGATGCACGGATTTTCGCCGAGTCGCCGACGCGGCTTTCCCCGGCTAAGACGAGCCGACGAAACTGGAAAGTTCTATCGCTTTGTGCGGATTATTTTTGTATGCGGCCGCTTTGCGGATTTGGCCCGAGACCCGGCCGGCTGCTCCGCATATATACCCCCTTCTTTCTTGCGCTGTACCTGATGTTTGAATAATTTTACACGTCGGCGGTAAGGTGCAATTCATTTACGCGCACTTTTACGGCCCGAGGTTTTCTTTGTGTGAAAATGCGCCTGGGAAATGCGTTTAAAGCTTAATGCAAACTAATCGATGAAAAGTGCGCTCTGAGAAATTGCTGTTGAGAAAGCAATTTGTTACAAAATAATTAATGGATATTTGTTGAGTTATTTTCGGATAAATTACTGCTTGTTACGCTGCGCTTCTCCGTAATATTCCCCGCCATTTAGAAGGAAGCAGGTGAAAAATAGCTCCGATACGGCGTGATAAATTACACGGATCCTTAAATGAATTCGAAACATATTTCACTAAGTGTAACGCGATCCCCCAAATAATAATCCGAAATGGCTGGCAGCAAATGCGCGGTGCAAAAAATGCGTATCGGGGGAGGGAGGAGCGCCGCCCGGTCGGTGCTTATCCATCAAAAGCTGGCGGCACCGCGGCCGCCTTATCGCGGGGAATGCCGTCCACGCGGCAGCATTCCTAAAAAGCATCAGCCGGCGCTCCTCCCCCCCTCGATGCTCCGGCGTATATACCTTGGACGTTTTCCTCGCAGCACGTCATCGCGTCGAAGCGCCTTATCATTTTTCAAATTCCTTCCCCGGCTCGTTCCTCTCGCTGGACGCGCGGCGAAGCCCAGCAGCAGCGGCGTCGGCGGCGGCCTGGCTGCATTCCGCCGGAGCACACATCACCACCGCGGCGCCGGCATAATCCGGGCCGCGCCGGGGCCCGCGCAGCACACTGCACCACTGACACGCACACCGTACTGGCACTCCCGGGAAGCGGACGGGGCAGGAACCCCTCGGCAGCGGGCGGATCCCCGTCGGCGGCTATTTCGGACGCGGGCGCACCAGCCGTGCTCCGGAGCGAGGAATGCGCGCGCGCGTGTGCACGCTATGCCCCGCTAGGCGGCTGGAGCGTTTCTGAGGCCTCGATCCGTCGCCGTTGGAGAACAAGCCCGAATCTCCTCTCGCTCGCTCGCTCTCTCTTTCTCCGGCGCGGAACTGCCGTTCCTTAAAGCACCCCCCTTCCCGAGCCCGCGCCACCGGCCCGAGGAATGCCCCTCTACCTCTTTCTCTCTCCGGCTGGCCGACTGCCTGCCCGGTTTCTCGCCGAGCTCCGCGCGCGCCTGTACCTACGCTCCGGCTTCGATTGTGTCGGCGCCCGAGCGAGAGTGTATTGGGAGCGCGTGGGGCGCACCGACTGTATGTATAGGCTAATGCGCAGGGACCCTGGAGCTCGGGAAAGAGCGCGAGGAGGGACTGCCCCCGCCTTTACGGTCCGAATAATTAATGGATTTTATAACGCATTCTTGTTCAAGTCGTGCTCGGCATGTGTAGGAAGTACCCGCCGCTGATTTCCAGCTGATGAGCTGCGCTTTAAGAGACTTGAATTTTTAGAATTTCTCGCGTCCTTACTTCCTTCGTGCTTTGCTTCGTCGCTATTTCAAATTTTTGCCGGAGTATCGCGTATAATTCACGTCGTTTATTTATTCATAAAATCCCCGTTTGGTACGGAAGTTGAAACATAAACATGTTGCTTTATTTCATCACTTTTTCTGCGGGGAAAATGTAGCAAGATGAAAACACTTTTTCAAGCTCATTATAAAAACTAACATGTCATCATCTAATATTCCTTGCGTAATGATAATGTTCACCTTCAATTTAACAAACATTTTTTCTCTAATTATCGCTAATTGCGATTGCACAACAATTTTTTTGACTCCGATTCGTTGCAACCGCTGCTTAGGTCCAGGTTCTAAGAAGGTCGCGAGTGCGCGCAAATATATTGCATTATGCGCGAATGTAGGACTGGAAGAGTGATGCTTGCGTCGGGTCTGGATTTTGGCGAAAATAATTGTACGACGAAAAACGTAGCAGCAAAAGTACCAGGTAGAAAACATAAAAAGGCTCTATCTGAATTATTGCCGTGTAATCTTGTTACTGTCTTTGCTTTTTCCCAGAAAGACGTACTTTCTGTTTGTTTCATTTTCTTCGCGGCCAGGAAGGGGAAACGTCAAGTTTTAAAAGGGTTAATATATATAATGTTTTTCTTTACGACTCATATATACGGGGGTACTTTCGACGAAAAAGAATAAAGTTTTTTCTTACCACCTGCAGAAATTTGAATCCCAAATTACGCGAGTGGGAAAAAAGTGTCGTCTTCGTGTTTCTACATAAATTCATACTTTAAACAGTTATGGAGGCAGCGCGCCGAGGAAGATATCATTTTTTATGCAGCCCATCGTGGAAGTTAAGAAAATTTTTAAGAGCCACTAACAAAACTGCTTTTCGCAAAAGTTAAAATTGCAGTTGTAACGGAAAGGGAGAATTTCCAGCGGAATAATTTTGGAAAATTCGCGAAATTTTTCCGCGATTATCCGTCATCCTGATCGGATAAAAAGGAGCCGGGGAAGGCAGGAGAGACGATCGCCGCGGGGTTTCATTAAAACTCGAGCCGAGGCTTGGATCGGGTTCCGTCATTACCAAACCGCGGAAAAGAGTACTGCGCCGAATCGCGAAACTTTAATTCGAGCTTCCCGAAGACGTCGCTCCGCTGAAAGCACTCGCTCTTAATTAATCCGCCGGCACATTCCGCATTCGGTAATTACTGGGGCGCAGGCGCGGCGAAAAGAGAGAATTAGCACGTCCGCGGCAGAGAAGACAGCCGACTGAAGGACCATTCGTTGCCCGGAGAGAAGGAAGATTCTCTCGCGAGCGAGAAGCTAAATGGGACTCGCGAACGAGAGCGAGCCGCGGCTTAGCAATCGGTCGAGTGAATAATGGCACCGATTAAAATCTACGGGCGATCGCTTGCCCTTCTCTCCTGCTCCTCATCCCTCAAACGACCTCTAATACGAACGCTGGGAGGGGAACGAATTATCGCGAGGATATTGGTTTAATGGCTGCATAATCTTGGGGATTTAGCCTTCTTTAGCTAGGCTGCTCATTTTCGCTGACAAGGAAAAAGTTGCGTCGCCAGAAATTAATACTTCAATTTTATCTAAATTCCGTAACTAATAATGTGCAATAAACATTCATTTTACTTTTGTTTAAAAGTTTCATCATGTTAATATTTTATTCTTGTAAGAACTTTTAATTTTCTACAAGAAAAATCACTTTAAACAAATATTATCACAATCCTTGACATAAAATTCGTGTTTACATTTCATCAGTACTATGCATAATCCAAGTGTATAGTGTATGATGACAAGTAGCAAAATCGTATTAAATTATGCAAATGTACAATAATAAAAGATTACGATTTAGTACTACCAGCTTGAAGAACTCACTTAGCAATTTTTATTCACTCTTCAAGTATCTACACCATGTTGCAAAATTTGTACCTTCCAATAACTCACTTTAAAATATTCCTGCGCGAAAGTGCCTCATAAACATCACATTACCGGAATGGAAAACGATAATTCATTAAAATAAAAACGTAAAAAGAAGCAAGCGTAGACGCGCATCATAAACGGCTTTTTTTCGAGCACGTCTGCCTCCGCAGGTTATATAACATTACACGGCATCTTTTCTCCCGGTGCATTATCGCGAAAATTTTTCAGGATGAAAAGAAGAGATACGCCGTATTATGCTACTCTCAGGCGGCGTGGAGTTACAAGACGCAAAGTGGCCGTGGTGTTTACGTGCTCGCTATGTGATTTATGCGGACCGTCGGTAGCTGGGGCCGCTATTTTCTTGGATTGTGGCCCCTGATAATAGGAAAGACGGATGCGAAATTTACAGGAGCTCTTGGATTTTTCCCTTCTGCACCGCTTCAAAGACATCGAGCCCGATACGATCGGTCTAATTTTCCTTGCCGGCACTTCAAAACATATATACAACTCCCCTTTTACGCTCCCTTCTTAACAGCAATTATGTAAATGTTACAAAATAAAGAGAGCTTGGAATGGAAGCGGGGATGTAGCTGTAAATAAGTTCTATTATGCGGGGTTAGAGGAGATTTTCATATTAAAACGAAATTAATGTAAAACTAAGTTATCGCAATGTTTATCAGTGAATCTTCTGGATTATCGCATCTTTCGAGGATTTAATTAGAGCTGTGCTTCGAATACTACTCAAAAAAGCTTCCTGTTTTCGACTTTATCTATATTGATCGGGATTGTAACGAAGAAAACAAAAACATTTATTGTCAACAAGAATTTTATAATAAATATTTTAAGCAAGAATTTGACAACCACGAAAATTGAAATTTAAAATATAGATGTTCTTGTATGATGTACAAGTAAGATATTTCACGTTTTACGCAGATGACTTTATTATCGGTATTTTTCAATTCTATGGAAGTGAAGAGCTGTCGGATGCCGTATTTCGACGTTTTAATATGCCGCCCGGGCAGAACAAGTCAATTTTAATTTCGATGTAACCCAGAAGAAGATTATACGCATTCTGTAGCTTACTTACTCGGGTTCGGGAGAAGCTGCATTTCGGCGGCTGTCACACGTCAATCACCGGATTCTCGTTGTGTACGCCAACGCGAAGGAATATGAATGTATGACGCGCATTTCTGGGGCGAGCCAAATACGTTTGGAATGTCGAAGTTCCGCTCGGAATCAACGTTACAGGCGTCAATCTCCCTCCCATTTGCCCGAGCCTCAGATGCCTCTGAAGATACTTCCTACGAATTGGATTTTAACGTTATGTCATCTGGCCCACAATGGCATTCTCATTCCGAGAGATGAAAAATGTCGCAGTTCGATAAAACCGAATGAATAATTCTTCCGCATTTTTCTCGGAGGAATTCCATTTTATTACCCACCGATTCATTATTCTATTTACACGCACGCTCACCGTGCATTAATTTCGCGATTAAATATAATGACGATACCAGGGGTTCCATTAATCGCTGCTATCACCGAAAAAAAGTCGCTTTAACTTTCGGCGATTCACAGGCCGCGCGACAAAAAAAACTGGGGGAACCGACGCAGTGACAATGTCCCGCCCGTTTTTCCGCAAAAGCTGCCGCGCGCCGGCGGCGCTTGCCGGATGCGGAAACCGAATATCCCCGAGCTCGCGGGCGCACTCAGGTGAACTGCAGGAAGTTTGCTCGATTTCTGTAAAAGTTCAGTCGGCCGCGACGAGTCACTGACGAGATTTCGATGCTTTCATGTTCATTCGACGGGTGTGCGTGGGCGGGCGCGAGTGTGTGGCGCGCGGGAGTGCCTCCACCGGCGAAAATGTTATTCCAGCGTGTCTCCATTACAGCTGTCGGGGCTGCTACTTTTGCGCGATGCGCTTCAATTTCACCTCGCGCGCGGAACGCGCATCTCGAGTGCCGATGCTCAAGTGCAATGCGCCAAGCATTATGCGCTTGATACTTTGATGTTTCGATGCGATAGGATTTTATGCGAGAGCCAAGCGCCGTGAATTTTTCCCCGGGTTTTATTTATTTTTACTTCGGTCTTCTTACAACGACCTAGGGGAGGTTTTAGTATCATTGATTCGCCGCAGACGAGTGGGTTTCTAGTGAATACATTTTTTTATGAATTATGAATGTTTATTTTAGCAGGGCTATTTTTAGATATATTTATGAGTGAGTACTCAGCTCTAATTTCTTTGTAAATATCATATTCAATAGAGAAGAAAGCATAAAAGCAAGAGCAAAATTGTGTTGTGGTGCATTTAATGTAATAATAAAATACACAAGACATTGCGTTTTTCTTCACCAATTATTTGAATTACAAAGTTAAAAATGAAACTTCGTGAATTTTTCATTAGTTTTGAATAATTGTACACAAGTACGTTAAGATCGTTAAATTATTGCAAACTTTCTTTCTACTAATTTATAAATAATGATAATGAAAATTTTATCAATAACGCGTCAGCTAAGAGAGAAATGCTGTGATTTTCGATGAAAATGTTCCTATACGTACAGGATATATTTCTTAAGGAATAAGAGACATTCACCTAGACAGGACGACGTCACTGATGATTTTTCGACGCGCGCTTGAGAAAAGTAAATATAGCTCAGTTACCAAACCAGTTTTCACTCAAAATAACTTGCGATTCATCACCACAGGTCTGTAGCCTGCACGGGCACGCGCATGCGCACACATTTCGATCTTTTTCGACGATGTGTGTACTGAAAAGGTCGTACGGCGCGGTAAATCTCGCTTAATGTCCTTCGATAAATTATGCGTAACGGTACGTTTTATTGGGTTTTAGCGTGGAAAATTGATATTTATTTTAGAAAATTTTAAAACTTTGCGAGAAGATTTACATTGTTATAAACGGCCAAGTGTTATCTGGAGCTTCGGATGTAAATTTCTTTTTGACAGACGCAGACATTACAGTACACTTTTGAAAATTCAGCGTTGGCGAATCTCAATTACGAGGACTCTGAACTCCGAGCCTAACGGTTTTTGAAATGAGGAACTACGTCACATTGCAAACTGTGTTTTCTTTTATTTATCTCCTGGACAATTCTTCCAAATTGGAATTCAAAAATACGTGCGAAGAGAACAAGTTGTAGCGAAATTAAATTAAGCGCCTCGCAGTAACGTCCGTGCGACTAACTGGCTCGTTTCAGTTAACGTAGCCGAAACATTACGCTCGTAAAAATTTAATTTCCCTTCGCTGGGATTAGTCATCCAGCATTTAAACTGTTCGTGCACTATCTTTTACGTGTGTAGCAATGAATTTTGAATTTTCTCCAGATAAATCAGGCCAAACTTTGCTCTATGCATTGCAAAGTACGTGGAAATGGCATTAGATCAAATGTTACTTTTTTCCATTTTATTTTGGATCATTACTTCATCTTTTATAATCAGGCGAATTTTTCAAAAGCAAGCCCCTTACCACCTTAGTAGCAAATTAGTATAAAATCAAGTTGATTATTTATAATAAGGCACTTCACCTGGAAGAGCGTCAATTTAAATGAATCTGCATATATTAGAACATAGCATAAGACGAGCATCATGAACGTTAAAGACTTTCATAAGTTATAATTTTGCAAGTTTGCCACTGAAATGCAACTAGGTATTAGATAGATGTAATCAATCTTGATAAAAGTTAATAATGCGTGCAGAAACTTGGCTAAGTCCAAACGAAAACTGTGAAATTTTCGCAAAAAGGCAAAACGTGAGTTAAATCTATAGGTCAACTAACAAAGCGACATTTGGTATTCCAGATAAAAAGAGCTTTTAAGCCATAGCAATTACGAGAATTTCGAAACAGATATAAAGAGCTTGCCGCAAAACCAAAGCCGCGTTGTTCATTTTGATTTCAATTGGCTAAGCCTCTCTTGGAAATTCTCCCCCCGACTACGTGACTAAATATTTCCACGCAGTAACTCGCAGTAGGGACATCCGCAAAGTTCGCCGTTGCGCCTCTCACTCTCCCTCTCTCTCTTCCTCTCGCGATACATATTCATCCTCGTAAAACTGAAGTTCCAAGTCCCCGCGGATATCCTTTGCCTTCATTTACCCCAGGAACTCGGTTACAGCATCGGATTAATATATCAGTCTCCGGCCTGCAAGCGAGCCGCGTCTCCCGCTCTCCCATATCTCCTCTGCATAACGCATATACCTTTTACTTATATACGCTAATACGCTCTTATATTTATTCTCTCTTATCTCTCATTTTCCGCGCACGTACAGCCCCCGCCGCTGTGAATGCTTCATGCGATCCCGGCGCGCTTCCAATGGATTTGCCAGTTTATTGTCTCCGCGAGCACTTCAAGATTAATCACTCGAAGCTTCCCCTCCAGCTCCCAACCCGCGCTTCACTTTCCACTGCTTTTTCTAGCTCCTGCATCCAATAATTCTTCCTTTCCAGCGGAAGTGCGCGATTATTAATTGCAACGTGAATACGCGCCTTTCGAAAGCGAAAAGAAAGTGTGTGCCGGGCGTGCAATTGCGTGGCATCAGCGTGTCGCGGATCTGTCGTAACATTACCATCTGTGCTCTCTCCGGCCGCGCTGCATCGAATTCAGACTTTGTTCCGGCCTAATTAATACGCGCGTGCACTTGGCACGCTCGGCGCACATTTTGCCGGCGGTGCGCTCGTGCAGTAAAGCAGCCCGGGCCTCGCATCCGCAGCCCGTTCCAAACTTCACGCGAGCACATAAACATCGCTCTCTGTTGCGCCCTGGAAGACGGGGCCGCCGTTCGCGCCTTCCCGCCATTTCTCATTCGTCAAGAATCATGAAATGCGCCCACGAGATGGGATTTACAAGCGCGCCGAGTTGCCGCCTCGTCTTTTTTTGCCCGAAGAATTTGGACGCTAAATAAATCAGCCGGTCCTAAGCGGGAATCACGCGCGCGTTTGTTGCTCTTCCTCGCTTGTATATGGGACGTGCGCGCGAATTATGTTAATGGATTAGCGCGCAATTAATATCGCGTATTCCTTCACACGCCGGATGTGCGCCATCAATTAGTATTCATACTGTTAAAGCGGTCGCCTGTGTTGATACCGAAAGAAAACCTTTTCAGTATTTTAAACTAAACATTTATCTTGCTCTTTGTAATTCTCATTGCATTTGAAAATCAAGTCACAATTATTGAAGTCTTGAAGAAAGCAAATAAAAGTGTATGGGACATTGTCTAGTGCAGTGATTCAGTCTTTCAACTTTTATGTGCGTTATTCATCGTGCATAATTGCTTTTGAAATTGCTAGGATCTTTAATAAATTTTTTTCAAAGAAAGTATAATTACAACGTGAAAAGAAATTTCATATGTACGCGTTATTAGATTTTAAAATTAAAATTTTTTTCGAAAAACAGTATATTATCTCTTGTAAACATGATAACGAATACATGTAAAAAAAATAAGTACTGCACACGTAGCGTTAACTGATTCGCTCGAACGTGCTCCGAGAATATAGTAAGTTCGTTCAGAAGAATCGTAAGCCTAAAAGAAAAAATCTACAAATAATTGAAATATTTCATCTTAAAATCTAATCGAGCCGGCAACAAGAAAGTCTGTTCATTTGCACAATTTTCTCTCGCTGATTGAATATCCCAGCATTTTTGCAAAATTACGGTGATTCGAGAAAAGCGCCTCCGCAATTCCATTGAATCGCGCGAAGAAAGAAGAGTCACGGGGCGTTTCGCCGATTGCCTGCCATAAAGTAAATGCGCGCGACACCGGCAATTCGCCCGAAAGAATTTCGATGATTCGACGTCGCCGGGTAGCCCACGGTGGAAGTGAGCGCGCATATACGGAGAAAACGAGCAGCTTGGCTCTGCGCAATTCGCGGATGCACGGGCGGTTGGTCAGAGGCGGCGTAATTGCCGGTGCCTACGCACGCCGAATGCACCGCGCCGGAGTTCCTTGTGCGCCACGTGTGCCGCGCCGCGCGCCCGCCACCAGCGGTATATAAGGTTAACGAGGCTCGTGCAGGCTCGACGAGCGCGAGTCTGTTTAATTGCCGGGCAATCAAAAATCGAGCAGCTCGTTTTTGCTCGACAGTTACCGCGGGGCGATGCGCGATCGGTTCACCGAACTGCGCCTTCAAAAAGACACGATTGCGCTCATGCGCGAAAATGGGTGTGACCTTTTTTATATCCCGCTCTTTTTTATGCGCGAGCGGATTTTCGCTTGGGTTTTCGCGCTTACGCCGGTGAATGCGGAATATTGAATGTGCTTGATTCTGCCATATTTATTTTTATGTAAGTGCGAATGACATAAATTTTGAATGTGTTGCGCAATTCTTTATTTAAAACTCTTATTTCCACGAGAACAATGCATGTGAAGGTAAAGAGATTATATTCTAATATCTATTACTCATTTCCTGTACGCAGTTATGTAATAGACTGCAGTAAGACAATACGTTTCATCCTGAGTCAACTTTTAACTTGATCGACTGGAATTACAAAAATTTTTTGTAAAGATTTTCATAAAACGAAGATAGCATCTTCTGACTGAGCAAATAATTCAAGTCGACAAGTTTTAAGTAATCTCATACTGAAATAAACAATGAACCCTAAATAAAATCAAAGAACCAGACGAAAATACATAAATCTGAGGTAATCTGTGACGAAACACGGATCAACCGGATAAAAATGTAAATGAGGTACTCTCCGTCTACAAAATCTACTTATACTTCTCACAAATAAGAAGAAACATAATCGAAATTGATTGGAGTAATAATACGCCACCTATTATCTATTACAATTTCGGACTGCTTTCTATGACACCCATCAGAATACCTATTATCCGATTTCCAAACCATCAGATATTATTGTAACTACGCTTTAATATACGCTATAGTTCCGTCGATAAAATCAATCTACCTACTGTTGCGCCCTGCAAAACACCTTTTGTTATAAATTCGTTTTCTTTTTAAATTGTCAAGAATAGAAAACAATTAAATAAAAATGTTTTCATGATAGAGATACATTCTTTTATTTTTACTGGACTGTATAATAAATTAATACACCTTTCCATTTTGATACATCTTATGACAATTAATTTCATCAATAAATAAGGTACTCTGATGACAGACTTGAAAGAAAGGAACATTGATAACCATGATTGCAATCTTGACTCAGCATCGATAGGCGACAAAGCCTTTCAGAAGCAAATGATTTCGGAAATGCCAACGACACGTCGTACGTTCGCCATTAATAATTTAGACGCGAGAACGCCCGCACGGGCGATAATGCCGGAGTGACGAAAATACTCTGCGGGGGCGGGCCGCGAATGCATAAACTATACATCCTAGCTCTGGCAGCCGTGCATTCGACGCCTCGCGCGTACGTATTTTTCGAGCAAACGCGCGCCGGGGCCAGCGCAAATAGCCGCGCCGGCGGAAAACGAGAAAATCGCCCCCCGCGCTCGCGTAAATAGAAAAATTCCGAAATCGACTATGTGTATGGAAATGGGCGCGGAAAGCCGCGCCGCGTCATGAATACTTGATAAAAATGTATTTCGCAGCGCGAGCCCGGCAAAAATGATGAAACTGCCGGATATTCAATGCGGAGAGGGGGGTGGGGGCAATAGGCTTAACAATGACGAATATATGCCGCGCGTCCATTGTAACGTTGATTGTATTGTTCTCAATATTGGACTTGAATGACTGTTTTTCGTGCGGCAGAGGGTGCACGCGCGCTTTTTCTGCGCGCATCGTGGAGCGCGATGAGCGTTTTTTATTTGCGGAATTACTTAATGTAATGTGCAGCGGTGCGCTATAGGAAAACAAAATCCATTTTTCATTTAATTTAGAATACATTTATGTAAAAGTGCGGATTTCGTATTCATAGAAATGCAAATTTAATAGAGTTGAGAATTAAATGCATTTTGTTGCTGTGCTAATTGGATTAATGCATTGAGGGACGCGCCGAGAAATGTCATCTATATATTGACGACGAATTAAAGTTATTTTAATATCCCGCGTTATGAAAATTCTTAATGGAAATGAACATATACAATATTTATTAAAAGCGGCATTAAATTTTGTTAAAGAATTATCTTTGAGCGCAAAATTTAGTTCAATATTAAACTGAATATTTTAGAGCTCATTCCGAGCGATCTTTCTCTGAAATGAGGAGCGAAATTTTGATGTACGTTATTAATATGATTTATTCATAGAATATAGAGCACAATAAACCACCAGATCTACATATCGCTATCGTAAATGAGATATATTGGAATTGTTAATTAGAAAGCTACACATCATATTAAGGAAATACTCGCAAAAAGCACTCGAAAGCATTGCAAAAGTACACGAAAGTGCAGATCGTTCTTCAAACAAGATCGTTCTTATCAAAATCTTTATCTCACGCGATAAAGTAGAACAACAGCGTCTAAAATCAAACATCACTTAAGAACCATATTAACCTCATAATTAACGACTCCTCGAGCCACTTAGCGACCACCGCGGCGGTTAAAAAAAGGAGAGACAAAAGCTGATCAGCCGCAAAGCTTAAGAGCCAAGGCGACGGAACTATTGTTAAATCGTTCGGGTCGGGGGAAGTGCATCATGCAAATCCCGTCGTTTCCTCGTCCCCGTCAATTACCCGCGAAAGGGTCGGGCCATCCGCGCGAGCAGCTCCGGCGCAGGCCGCGGGCGACGGCGCGCGCTCCGCGCCTCGCGTTGTTTTCGCGCCCGCCCCGATCCATTGCCGAGCAGCGCGCGGCATTGTTGTCCAAGTTCCATCAGCGGAAGCCGGCGTTAACCCAGAACGCCGGCGGACTCTAAGGGAGCGACCAAGTGCTCGTACACCCGCCGCGGTCGCCCGCGTCTGCGCCTCGCCGGATTCTAGGTCGACGCGCGCACCATGCCGCGAACAATCGAGACCCGCCGTAAAAGTGCGGCCTTTTAAAGTTCGCGCGCGAGTTTTACGCCCGCCTTTGTTTTCCTCGGCTCGAGCCGTTATTAATCCATTTCGACGCCCTTGATTGGAGGCGACGCAGCCCGCTGAGCCCCGTTTCGCCGCTGCAACGATGCAACGTTCTTATCTGTTGGTTTCGAAAGCGACCCTTACACCGAAGTTTCCTGCGGCTTTGTGAATTTTCGAGAAGCGGCGAGATCGATCCATTCGCGAGCAGTAAAGTTGCGTTTTTTCGAAAGAATTATAAAGTAAAGTTAAGTATAAAATAGGTTTAAAGTTTTAATAATTAATAATTAAGCATTTTTTTATTTTTTATATTTTATAGATATTTTTTTTGTTCTATTTGGTTATTGGATATCGCTGGTTCTATTATAATTAAAATTTTAAATATTTTAATAGAAGACTCGTCATTTTTTTCAAGCAAAAAAATTAGTAATATGTATATATTGTTATACCAAAGAATGCATTCGATCTTATATAAATCACTCACCCAAAGGTTTAACTGTCAGATCGTTAATGAATTCCAACTTACCTGAAACAAAAAAGGATGAATTTTAATAAATGTTTAAAAGAGAACATTTGATTTTATTAAATGTATGCGATGTTTTAAATCGGCCTTTAATAATTATACAAAAGGCTTTGTATACTTTTGAATTTATAAAATGTAATCTCCTCTGAAAAAATAATAATCTTCATGTCTGCTTTAAAAGTAGATGCAAATGCATTGAGTATAAAAAATTGCTAGAAATATTTCAAGTATTGAATAGTTTCTACATAAAACAAACTTCTTTTGCAGGCTCATTCACAAAGGTTTAAAAGCATAAAGTATACCTAAAAATAAATAGATCAAGCTCTTCTTTCATATATTCGCGTAGACTCTGACGATTTTGCGCTACAAGACCTTACGCGGAGTCACGTACGGCAGCTTCCTTTTTTCTCCCGACGCTCTCATTCTTCACGCACACGCGAGCCCATACATAAACAAAGTGTACACATTGCTCGTCGGCAACGGGTTGTTTAATCAATGATTGCGCGCCGGAGAAGCGTCGGCGGCGTACACGTGATCCTCTTCGTTACTACGCCAGTGTACATACGGGGAACACCTCTCGAGATCAATAGCATTTGTTGTGAGCCACTCGTAACGTAGCAACCTGACCGAGCGTTTGTGCACAACCGGAGTTCGACGACCAGATAATCCGAAGACGTTTCCTATCCATAAAGGCTAGTTAGGCTGTTTTCTCTTGCATGTCCGAGGTGCCGAAATGCCGGGTGCATCCGTGCATCGATTCGTTTACTCTCGCTAACACTGTGCTATCGAACGGAAGATATAATTTTCAACTGTGAATGGTGTTACCTATCCCTCGTAGTAAGTTTCGCTTTTTACGTGGACTGATATTATTAACTATTGCTTATTTTTTTGTTCATAAAAAATTTATTTAAGTTTACTTCTTCCAATTACGTGATGTATTTGTTTATAAGAAATAATATATGGACTTTAATTTTTTTCATGATTTAAATATTTAAAACTACTAAATTGATTTTGACGAAATTTATCATTAACAATGTTAAATATGGAAATGTTCACTTTACCGCGCAGATTATTGCACCTGCACAGCCGTTCCATATTCCCCGGAATATATCTGTACATAGGGAAGCGAAGTGCGGACGTGCCTCCTTTCTTACTTTGGCATGCAAATTTTCCGCGCGACTCCCGCGAGCGGTAATCTTCGAGGGCTACGTAAGTTTCTATAAATGCGCGCGGCACTCCGAAGTGCGCCTGCTGCAGTGGCCCTTAATGAAAATCCCTGATTAGTTGATGAAAGTTATGCGCGGAGCCGTAGACTTTGCCGCTCCTAAAGCGCCGTTCGAGCATTATCGCTCGCCTAATTATTACGATGGCTCTTGAATGGCTTGAAAAGAACCCCGAATATTCAAGCTTTTTGCGCATCAAAATTTTGCCCGACCTTATTTATGCAACTTTAATCTTCGCAAGTTCGGGCGCTCGCATATTACCCGTTCGTTAACTTCCAAACTTACGCTTGACGCCGCTTTATTATTTAAAAAAAATACGCGATGTTTTCCACGAGTTTAAACTGCGAGAGCGTCTAGTGGAAAAATTTGCGCAATAACAAAAGCTCGCACTTCACTGGCATACGAAGCTCGCCCGCGCACTTTCAAGAATTAATTTCTCCCGCGGGAAAACCAAATAAAGTGCAGAGCGAAGTTTCTCCGTTCGCTAAGTTTGCAGAAAATACGTGCGCGGCTGCGCGCGCCGGGGGAAGAAGCTCGGTGGCGAGAGGCCAACGAGCTTTGAGCTCTCCTGAAATTTTTGTTATTGATGCTGTAAAGTGTAAACACCTTAGCTAACTCATTTCGTGCCTTTTTTGCGGCGGATGAGTTCTCGCGAGCGCTCGTTCATCATTTTATTTTTCAGGAAAAAAAATTAATATTTTATGATTCTTTCTCGGAACGCGAGGCACGCTGTTTTTAAGTTTTTACGCGGAGGACGAACGAGCACAGCTCTAAGCTTTTTTAGTTATAGTTAAGCGCTGTAAAAGTAGCTTTGACCCTTAATTGCACGTATTATCAGCTCCAACATTTTCTCGCTGAATATTTCAGTTAACCTACATCTGTCCAGCTGCGGTGTAGCGCGAATATCAACCGTATAAATCTTGCGTGCGATTAAAATATACATAAATTTATATCTATTGTTCGTATTAAAATGTTGTCACCCCGAATTAATGAATTTATCATTTTAATTAGCCAAGCTTAACGCCGATGCATAAAAAGCCGCTAAATAATGTAAAACAAAATAGATAAAATGCGCCGCGCAAAATGGGGCCAGCGCATAAATTTTCGGATACGAGTTTGGATCGATGCACCCTAAATTTTCTAATAGAGGAGTTCGATATCCGAGAGGTGGGCGTTGTAGTCCAGTGAACCGAAAATTCAATCGAAGTAGACTCCTCTTTTGGCGTAGAATTATTGAAATCAATAACCCGTCGCCCTCGTGACTCGCGGTGACGACGGCCGCCCCCCTCGGGGGCCTCCGCCTCTCTTTTTACTCCGCGATATTAGCATATACGCACGCGCCCCCGTCGCGGCGACGAGCACGAGATGAGGACGACCTCGCGTCACGTCGATTGAAATTCTCTCCTTGCCGGTAAACAATGTAAAGAGTCTCTTGGCAGAGACGTCACGATCGAGGACAAGGCGGCGATGTTCCTCAAGGATTCCTCTCGCTTTCTCCGTCGTTTTTTCAGCGCCCGGCGCAGCCTTCCTTTTTCGCGACAAATCTCGAGGAGCCGAGCGGGGCTTTTCGCTCTCGCCCTGCAGCGCGGAGCGTGCGCCGCGCCGGGCGGCGTGTCTAACCGCAAGATTCCTCCTCTTGATTGTCACACGAGAGCCGAATGCGATCCTGTCGTCGTCGGCGTAAAAATGAAAAATGTGGGTCGCCGAGTTCGAGATCACTCTCCCGATCCTTTTGTGCGCGAACACGAGCGTGTGTTATTGAATCTACTTTTGTACTTAACTTTTTAACGTTGTCGAACGTAAAGCGCTTCGTGCGTTTGTATTTATCGACCAACCGTTTAGCTGCATTACACATTTATTTATATGAGAGCTTTTGTTGGTTTTTCAATTAGAGCGATTTCTTTCAATGTAATTGACGCACATCACGGACACATTGGCTGTGTCTTTTAAAATCTTAATGTATATTTATCTTTTACGTCATTCCACGTTAGGTTAATTGAGCGGAAAAGAAGCGAAGAGAAAAAGGAAATCAATGTAACATCAATTCACTCTATAATGGTTATATTTATTCAAGCGGGAGACCTGAAAAGATATGGAATATTTTATTAACTATAGCGTTCCTTAATTCATTAATAATACTTTCACAATAAAAAATTTCTAATTTTATTTAAATGGATTTAAAACATTACAAATTCAATTTTAAACGCTATCAGCGAAAGCTTTTACTAAACTAATCTAATCTTTTGTAAATTAATTTACACTTTTAAATTGTTTACACAATTAATAAACCTGCGCTGATATGAAAGGAATGCAAAAGTACGTATAAAAATATTTACTTTTATGACGTAGAGATATTTAAGAAACACCTTTTTAATACACTATTAGGAATTTTAGAAAAGGAGACAACATTAATTTTCATTCCGTAAACTATACCTTCTGAACTTAAAGTTTATGCCAAGCGATTCTGGACATACTTGCGCTTCAAGCTTCGTCGAGCACGTACACACCCACGTGTCAGTGTGACGCCCGTTTTGTTTAACGTTGAAACTTCAAATGTCGCTTAATTTCCATGTTCCACAAAGTTTTAAACGTGAATAACTTTTGCATGGCAAAAAATTTTATTTTTCGCCCCAGTAAATTGCAAGTTACAAAGCAAAACTTTATCATCTAATCTTTTAATTAATCAACTGACTAATTGTAAGTTTTATTTCCATTTTATACATGGTATAAAAATCTTTCGTTGCATACAAAAGATTTAGCAATTTCGAGTTTTTATTTTAATTTCGAAAAAGAGGAGGTTAATTACATACTGCTTATAAATGTGGGAAATACAACAAAATTTGCTGGTAAAATTGACCCAGTAAAGTTCAAACATAAATTAATGCACATCCATAAATTTGCTTGTAATATGCACAATTTATCATTGTTGACGTACTATTCATAAATATACAAATAAAAGAAGCCAAACAAAAGGAAAATTATTGACACATTACAATGTTGTGATGAGCTGTACATAAATATGAGCTTATTAATCAATGTTCCTATTCTTCTCATGTTATAGGGAAAGAGAGACTCAGCAAACCAATAATCAAGAATCCGCGTATCTTCCACAAAAGGGCTTGGATTAAATTTCACCGAAATTTTTGCCCGTACTTATTTGAGTTTGATTTCCCCTCCACGGCATTGTTCAATAAAATAACAATGCGTGTGAATCAGAAAACAGGGACACGCGTCCGCGAACAAATGAAACACTTCTTTTCTCCGGTTCCGGTGAGGAAGTGGAATATTATTTCCTCTGTGCGATTGTCAAGTGCTGCTGGCGTATTTACTTGAATAACGTTGAAAGTATGGAGAGGAGGCACTGAATGCGCCATGATGAAGTGAGCACCCTGCCAGCGCGTTTCGAGCTTAACGAAGGACATAATTAAAGATAAAACTTACTTGAGGTTAAGATGTTAACAAGCTCATGTCGTCGGGCTTCTTACCCACTCTTTTCTCTGTAACCCTTTTCTTTAGTATTCTGTAACTTCTGTTTCGTTAAAAATTGTCTAAAGGGATTATGGAAGAAAGCGCACTAATGCTTAAATTATCTATCTCACCGTAATAATTAGGAACTCTTGGATTCTGTAAGACATCATTCTAAAGTATTTTTATTTTAATAATTAACTTTTCAATGACTGAGAATATACAATATTAGCAACTGAAATTATTTTTATAACGTCCCTGCGAATAAAAAAGACAAAAGCGAATCTCTAAGGTTGTCATTTTTCGACAAAAAAAATTAATTAATTATAAGAATTAATAGCCGTAGCTTACAAACGTCATGTAATATTGTCAAATAAAGTAAGTTAATTGAAGGTATAAAATAACGGTCCTAAAAGTAAATTTAATTAACGGCAAAGTAAAGATCAGTAAGTGGCCACTACTCATTCGCATTAATCGATATGTATGTCCAGCACTTATTTGCCGTCACTCGGCGGTCGAAAATTCAATCAACGCTCCGGCCGGCGCGCCCACGCAGGCGCGCGTTGGGGCGAAATGAAAATGAAGCGGGCGCGGCGAGAGGAGAGGAGAGAGGAGCAAAAAGGGGTAGGAGATGAAAATGAAGAGGAACGCGAAATTGGCAATCATTGACTCCTCGGGCGTTAGGGAGGCCGCTAAAGGGCGGCCGGCGACGCCGTGCGTAATGTTTTTCCGGTTCTCCGCAGTTTCCACTGACCTTCGCAAGGCAGAGCCCGATAGAGACGGAGAGCGGCTCGCGCGATTTGCGCCAGCTATGTGGAAAATTGGAGTCACCAACACGCACGCGCGCCCCCGCAGTTGCTGCAGAGGCGGGGGAGCTTGCAGCAATCCGTGGACGCTGTTTGCGTGACTGCACATTTAAAGTTCCTGACGAAGCTTCCGATCGAGGTGTGCCTTTGTATGCGAGCCCCGAGTAATGGAAGTAGAGTGGATTGACCTCAGCCACTTGAATATCTTTGTTGCTCGAGCTGGAAAAGGGTATATTGGAGATTAAACGGCCCGATCGCTTCGCTTAACGGTATCGCTCTTTTTTTCGCCGTCCAATTAAAACTCCGCGTGCACCTACAGAAGTCAACATTTTTTTCGCTATAAAGCCTTTTGCTTATATTCATTACCTGCAACTTTATGTTGGAAACGAAATGAGAAAATAGTGTTTAAAACTAGGAGATAATACCCTCTAAAGATGAATTAATGAAAAACTAATGGAACTTGCTTCACTAATTACTGAATAGTGGAATTTTTAGTGGAAAAAGAAATTTGAATAAAGGTGAGAAACAAGAGATTTATATCTTTCCTAAACTAAGGGTATCTGTTTTATCCTGAAACTACTGAATCTTTTTCAGTTTTTTCTTTAGACAGTTAAATTCCTCTAAATCTATAATACCCATTAGGTTTTAATCTGCTTATCTATACTTAAAGTTACTTTGTCCATTCTTTTTTGGTATCCTTGTTTGAAATATGCCTTTGAAGATCCGTTAATGGCACGTTTTGTTTAATTAAATAATAAACGCAACAATAGTTTATATTAGAATAATTACGGTTTCTGTGAAAATTATATAGATTTTTTTGAAAAGAGAAACATTACTGATTATCTACATCTATTTTATAAGAAAAATACCTGCTCATATGCGAATTTAGTCGATCAAAACGAATTAAAACTTTTGTAATAATACAAATTCAAAATTAATGAGTACAGATTTATTTACAGATCACATTGGTACTTTATCAAAGATTTATTTTAAATGAGGATTAATTCTCGCGGTATTATTAGAAGAAATCCCGACAGCAACTGCTCAAAAATTCCAAACGCGTGTCGCATATATTCTTGTTTCTCATTGTTCACTTCTTTTTCTCGTAATTGATAGATTGGCATGAGACACGTAGCAAATAATCTGTTATCGTATTGAATAATTCAAAGTACTCGCATGTGTGCAAGACAAAAATAGAGGAAGAAAAAGAGATATCTCCGGGACTAGCACTGTTTTCATATCTGACAGAAGTATACGTAACGCATACAAAGTTTTCCTTTTGATCGTAAGTCCTCTGTGTTTTCAAGTTTACGACAGAACAGCTGTGACATCGCGATGCAGTATGCCGCGTCTTATTAAAAATTAATGATTTAAACCAGTTATTGAATCAGAATAAATCGATAAGGCAAAGACAAATTGAGCGACTTTAAAGAATTAACTGATTTTATATTTAAAAAATATGTAGGGAAAACAGGAAAAAAGAGAGAATATCGATTAAAATGATCGTTAGAAGCAATAAAGGATCGGTGACACAGCTCGAGAGTGAAGGAAATTGAGAATAAAAGCCCTCAGAATGTTTAAGCTTTTTTTCAACACTTGGACCACTTCGGCATTCGTATTGATCTTAGCCAGGTGTCTTCCAGAAAACCTCTCTGAGACGTAGCTTTTGCCGGGCGGAGGTATTTTCGCTTGTCGCAGATCCTTTTCCTTATTTTCTCGGAAATAACATTCAACGGTGCGCCGCAGTGACAAATGTCGCGCACCACTCAGAATAATTAGTTGCTCGAAGAAGCATCAAACGGAAGAAGGCGGCGCGTCGGTCCCTGAGGACGGAAAAGCTCGGAGGAATTTAATTGTCTCCAGTTTCTTGAAGGAGTTCGCGCGACGGAAAAATGGGGCCAATTTTTAATCGATGAATAGAGCCTTCCTTTTCATCGAGCTTTCCCCACCAATAACGGCCGTCTTTGCGGCGAAATCATTCAGCGTCGACTCTTTTTGCTTTCTTGCCTTTTATGGCACACTTTTTCTCTAAATTTAGATTTTTTTCCTCGCTGCACTTTTTTAAAGGGCGAAACATAAAGTTGGTTTTTATTCGTTCAGTAGAGATGATTCATAACGTCCTTAAAAAGATAGTGGAGCGATTTTTTATAACGGTAAGTATATAGGACATGAAGCACATTTATTTCTGCAGAGACAGTAATGGCTTGGTCGCATTTTGGATTATTTTTGACTGTCATCGAGTGCAGTGTATTTCATGGTAAGTGCACCGTAATGCGTTGGCTTCTAAGAAACAAAACAAAATAGTACGTACAAAATTTGTAGTTATTATTATAAAACCTTTCTACGAACACAGTATATTTTTCGTTTAGATTTTTATATAAATAAGAATAAAGTTAGAGCGAAGAAACTTTAATGTGCAACGCAAATACTTTTTTTCGTTTATAATTTCAATAAGAATAAAAATACCTAAATATACTTTTTAAAAAGAATAAAAAGATTCTCTTTCGGTCAATATTTTAAGAAAAATATACAGAAATAAGCATAGAAGTGAAGAATGCTGGGTAAAAAATAGAAGTATTAAATGTACACAAAATGTTCTTTACGACGACAACATTTCGTCACTTGCGACATTTTTATAAGGGTTTGCAAGATGTTTTGTCGCTGGGTGTGGGAGTAAGCTTCGTAGCATGAAAAAGCATCCCAACAGCTGGTGACCGGATTAACTTTCACGGCAACGACGACTTACAGCGTCGTGACTTCGAAAATGGTTCGTACTCGGTGGGTCGCGCAAATGTCGCTGAAATTTACATGCTGCGAGGCGAGTGTTAAGGTGACTTCATTTTCTGGATTATAAACTCCGATTAATATTTATCCGCGAGGCTGTGGATGACTTTAAGCTTCAACTGATTTCAGTAAACGTGCAAAAACCAAAATGGTGAAAAATAAATAGTTTCGCAAAATTCATTACTTTGAGAATATAAACTTTAAAACTAAAAGAAAATTTTAGTTTTAAAGTTTAAAATGAATTAAGAAACATTTGCCAGCACAAAGTAATTAAAATAAAAATATTTTACTACAATAAAGTAATAAAACATATCGATCTGGGTTACATCCTTCGATGATAAAGCAATCTAACAATCTTTGTATACGATACCTGTCTGAAATGCGCCATTTTATATAGAGCTTGAGATCACAGGCCTTTCTGCCCTTATCTATAACTTGTTAGTTACGAGTCTGCAAGCATAGCAGAAAAATCGAAGCGTCAAAGACCTGCAGATTCAATCTTTATTTCATATAATTTACATTTCTTTTCATGACCGTCCTGCAGTATTCTTCACTACTTACTTTCCACCCAAAAGTCAAAAATTAAAATGTCTTAGTTTACACGCCGATATGATGATCAGGCAGTCCGAGTTTCGGACTAATTCTCATTCACGGCAATTTTGAAAGTGGCACTTTGCCGAATGCACTCGCGGGATTCATGTTTTCGGGTTATAAAGAAGAGGAGGGGGTGGCAGGGGGTACTGCATCGCTTGTGATTTATGCAGCTAGTGCGCTCTGGCGAGCATTATCGGTTTCATGAATTTATGTAAGATACGCGAACGGCTAGGCCGGCCTTTCCCGCGTTTCCCGCGAGCGCGTACCTACGCGGACACGGAAATTCGGGGGCATTTTTCTCCCGGGATAAAATTTTCCGGATGGAAAAATCGTTGGTCCTCTCACTCGCTCCTCTTCCTCCTTTCTAGCCTCATTCTTTGAAAAATTATTATGTAGGAGAAACATTCGAGCGGGAGTGGGTGAGAGAGAACGTCTTTCTATTGAGGCTATAAATTGAGGTGGAAGAGAAGGCGTTGGTGAACCCGCTGGTTTGGGAATTATCTCGCGCCCCATTTATAAAGCACACAAGCAGCTTGTATTTCTCATTTGTTAAATTAAATCCACGTTAAACGCTCCTATTTTTCTCAATCACAATTTGTATTAATTAATTTGTAAAAGGAATTCATTTTAATCGCAAATATAAATTCGCCCTCCTATATGCGCTTGCAAAAAAGCTTTCTTGACATTACGACCTCTGCTTGTATTTTTCGTACCATTTCAAAATGAAAGTCTTTTTAGCAGTACTTTCAACTACTGCATCACGTTTCGAATTTTAAAAAAGTATTTTTCATAGCTTTTAATTATTAAAAAAAGAATAGGAATATTTTAAAAATTCATGTCGTTAAATGGATATTTTAATTTCTTAAATTTGATAAGAAACCGTGTTAGATATCATAAAATTATTTTTATCTAAATTCATAAAAATTTATCAATATTGCTTTTGTTTCGAAATGTAAATGCAGCTTTCATCCCAACTCCCCGTAATTAACTCACCAACAGTATTACTGAATTCAGCAGATTACGGTACAAATCGCTTTAGTATCTCACAACTTAAATACAGGAGAAGCCGAGACGATCTCGAGTAGAAATTTCCGGGGAAGACGTTCTCACCGGGAGCCCGCAGGAATATGAGATCCACGTGCGCTCTCACCAATACACGCGACCGAAGAGCTCGTCCGTGAGCTCAGCCAAGGCGCATATTCAGACCCGAGCGATCTTCCACGCCGGCGAGTCACTCCTCGCAGGGAAAATATTTGCTCTCTCACGAACTATCGCCGTCACTGGCTTTGGTACGGCCTTTTTCTTCCGTTGGAGTGTACACTTACTGTGACGTCTCGAGGCGCACGATTCCAATCGCTCGGTACAATCGCTGCGCTCAGGAATCACTCCACTGGACCTTGTCATCCAGCGGTTCGCGTGACGATTGCGCTCGGTAACAGAATGGCCTTTGTGTACACGGAAGCGAAATGCTAAATTGCTGAGGTAATCGAAATTTTTGACAGTACCAGACTGAGAATATTGCTTTCCTCTACGTTCTTCCTATTTATAGTAATCTCTAATTAGTACTCATTTGTAAATGACTGGCAAGTTAGGTTGAATAAAAATTCGGAAATTTCTTCAAATAGAACTCACTTCTAAGGCGATTTTTTAAAAATAGGTCGTAGTCTCGAGCTGATTACATTTGCAAATGGGAAGCATTACATAAATCAAAAAAAGGGCAGAAAAATTCAAAAAAATTGGTTGGTTATACAATACCGAAAAACGAAAATAAAATACGATAATTAGAACCTCATTAAAAATGTTAAAAACATCTGCGAGTGTCGAAATTTTATCGTCATATTTTTCAAATAACGCTAGAGGTTGGAGAAAAACATTCAATATTTTGTCAGTAAATGAAAAATGAAGTATATTTTTAATCTATAAAAATAAAACATTTCTTGTCAAGTCATGTTTTATACCCTCTGTACGTGGGATCAACTTATACAGCAGAGGTATAACAAAAAGCTCTCATGAAAATTAAGTAATATTTAAATTTGAAAGATGTATGTTTTTGCTCTTCCTGGGTGTAGACAAGTTCACGTAATAAATCACTTATTTAAAGAAAAAAGTTATTCCGAAAAAAGGGAAACATTATATTTGAGTGGAAAAAAGAGGTTGTAATTAAATTTCTATTAGTTAATGTCCATTACACTCTCACGTATCATTACTCTTTATTTGCATAATAATTCATCTTTTAACATAATACATTTTTTGTCCATAAATTTCCTGCGCCTGTAACGTACAACCTCCATTTCCCACTGTTCAGAGCTTAATACGGATTTAAAGACATCTTCGTAAAGCTCGCGGGCGCGGAACTGTCTCCGTAAATCAGACGCCCATTCTCCTAACCATCCGAACCCGTCCGCAAGAGGAGGTAAACATAATGTTTGCTGCGGTGTACGTAGAACTACCGGGGATGCTCCAGTTATTTTGCGTACTACCAGTTTCCATCTACGCTTCGAACCGTACAAATATTTGTTGATCGCTGCCATTTAATTTTCTAAATTAATTCTTCATTTTCACTGTACAAGTAAACTTTTGGGATTTACCTGACGATTAAACTCTAGCTGACGAAGTTAATTTGCAATGCACAGGTGGATAAAGAAAAATAATAAAATACGTTAACCAGCTATTTACAATAATTTTTGGTTTATGTATGAATATCGGTTTGTTTGAAGAATGGACGTGTTTAAAAAACCAATAACAGCGTTACATAAAGTAAGCCGATACGAACAAGAGAGATTATGTTATACTGTCATCCTTTATTACTCCCCAGCTGAGATAGTTATCGCTTAATCCTTTTAAGATTTCGAATTCCTTCATGAAAAACTGATGTCAAATATAAACTATTTTTTATTTACGAATTCATTTAGAAATGAGTCATGTCAATTTGTCATTTTGATCAATGCTTTGAAATGTAGGTTACATTTTACGTGTTTAATAGATATTGCACAGTCCTCGTAATAAGGCAGCGATTTGCTTAAAAATTTTAATTAGTGAAAAGCGATGGTAATTTTATTTAAAATGCAGAATTCATTAAACTAAAATCGCAGTACTTTAATACGGTGAAAAATGAGCTTTAATAAAGGGTTTATTCAAATATCCGCGAATTTCAGAAAAATCACGACTCTTCGCTAAGTCGATATAAAAATTTATATTGCGAAAACTGTAAAATATTGAACAAATCCTTTAAATAAAATATTCGATTTTGCTCGCTGTATTTTCGTGGCTCCAATAGCCCTCGCGCCAAGATGCGCCTCGCTCGCTCGAGTAGCGTCGATGTGCGAGGAATCCGTCTCCGTTTCACCCTTATCGCGTTCTGTTTGGCTCGGACGTGCGCTCACATTCCCGGCGCGCGAGCCCGCGTCCCGGCTTTGAGAGAAGGCAGAGTCGTTAGCAGCTGAAGGTCGAGCTTCGTTTTCGAGGCGAGCCCATCTTTTGTTCCTAAGCGGGGGAATTGAAAAGAAAAGTAGGACACTCCGTGGAGAGCGTCTCAGCGCCTCGCTAACAAGGGCGAACTTGCGCGAGGAGGGGAGGGGGGTGCGATCGTCAAATTGAAAATTCAAAAGCCAACGGTATTGTGAATAAATTGTGAATGAAGCTGGACGTTGCTCGCTTAAGCCCACGTGCATTTTTTTTCTCTTTTTCGTATTTTTCTTGTACTTGAAAATTCGCAAAGTGGGCTTTATTATCGTTTGAATAGGTGCTCGTTGAAATAAAAATACATGACCGCATTAGGGTCAGCTAGGAGAGCAGCGAATCTATTTTTTCACATTTATAATTAATTTCGGTACAACTGCTCTGTAAAGAAGTAATGTAACTTTAGGCTATTACATTTCTCCCGGATATAAAAATTCCAAGAGATTTTATTTTATAAAATAATATTTGGTATGCAAATAGTAAAACAAAATTTCTTTCGATCCCCTATTAATTTATACGTCGAATAAACACATTCCGTGCTGTTTACTTTCGCTCCTTTTATATTATTGTACGTGCAATATAAAATATTGCATCTCTCGCCTTGTTTATTCTGCACTTGAGTTTCCAGTTCGAAAAAATAAAGCGGCAGTAGGGAAGCGCGCAGGTGCAAACGAAATTTCGTTTCGCCTCTCGCCCCACCGAATTTTTACGGGTAAGCACCGGGGAGAGCGCCGGCCGGGATCTTAACAAGCGTTAGTGGGGATGTGCATTGTACGCGCGTTTGTGGAAGCAGGTCGCGTTATCAGCCTGGTAATCGCCTCTTACGAATTCACCGCGCCGAATCTGATGACTAGGCGGATAAACCGAATGGTCGGCTCCGCTCGTCATCTGGTTATTTCAACTTATAGGTAACGCATTCATGGTTATACGATAGACTCATCATAAGCGGATTCCTAGTCAAACGTTTCTTTTTCAGTTGGTAGTTAAAAATTTTTCGCACGAAAAGCTGCTTAGTGTATGATCTCGGCATTATGTTTGCGATGGCTTGTCAATATTTGCTGTATAAAGCTGTATAACACTGTAGAGGTTTATGTGTGGGAAAGCGTATCAAAACGTGAATTGGTGAAAAAAATGTATTTCTCAAGGTTGGGCTCAGCCAAGTGAAAAAATGAGTCGAGATGAAATTTTTTAAAAGTTTGTTGAAAAATTTGTTGAAACACGGGGCAATTAACAAAGTATCTCTTGAATCCTGTTAAATTGGAACATATTTGAATTTTAAAATATCAAAAAATTTGTTATTTTATTTCTTGAAATTCAATATTCTCGAATTCCGCATGCAAATGAACGAATTGTTTATTCACCGTTCAATTCGGCAGTGTGTAGCAGCTAGGGAAATATTCACGCGCTCCCGACAATTGGAAAAAAAGAAAATCGTGTTGAAAATGAGAAAATATTTGGGGGTGCCGCCCTTTTGACAAGCAATCGAGCGGGCGTCGGAGGCAAAGCGAAGCAGTCAAAATCCGGTAATGAATGAGCGGGCGCGCGCGTCGCTCCTCGCAGCGCACAGCGGTCCGCCGGTCGTTTTCTCTCGGCGTGAAATTCACGCGGAAAAAGAAGCTGCGCCACCGGCTCGCTCCGATGATATTGGAAAACTGCTGTCGAATGTGTATCACTCGAGCGAGCGGGCGCAGGCCGAAAAAGTTTCCGCGAAAACGAACGGACTACCGTAAATTTTCGGAGTATAGAACAATCGGCTCGCAGTGACCTGCATTTGTCGTGGCGCACGCTCGCGTTGTTTCCACGCACTTCTGCTAACCTTTATTGTTTATGCTCGCGTGCTGTGGCGTCCGGGTTTATCGATAAATGCTCATTATGCGATGCACCTTTTTCGCTTAATCACGCGACCGCCGGTAGAGTGATTTTACTTTGTATCCACGGTATAATTACGCAAGCGCTCCAAATTTTCGGGATGTAGTTTATACTCTTCAAATTTTTGAATTATATGGATAATTCACTTTTCAGAAATTCAAAGTACAATTAATGGTCAATGTATTTAGCCAAACGAATAAAACAACATTTGCTGTTGATTTTGTATTAACGAGACTGAACAAATCTTGCTGTGCTTAATATTCTATCATAAAGTCAACATAATAACTAAAACATGTAATTCGTTGCTTAAAAAATAAAATAATCCTAGAGAACTTATGACGCATATCTCGTTAGCAAATATGTAAGCGAAAAAGTATTATTTTTTAATAAGAACTTATTGCGACACGAATAGCGTGTTTCGCGCGCGCAAAAAAAACGATTAACGTGGCCCGCAGCGATAACGAACCATGCGGACGATAACAAAAATGATCCATTACAGTTACGCTGACACGTCGTATTACCCGAAAATAGAACGTGCGACAGATTCACGCGTAATCGAGCCACCGAAGCGACATCGATTTTCCCGCAAAACGTTGACATTTCGAAAGTCCGCTCAATCTCCCCCCACCCCTGTTTTTCGCGCCGCATGCAAAGTACCGCGCGAGAATGCAATTAATCTTCCCATAAAGAACGCAGATAAATCCGCGCGCGCCCCAGTCGTAAAAACCGAAGTGCGCGCGTGAGCTCGGAAAAGCTTAAAGTCGCACACCCGGGTGCTTTTATAAATTCCATGATTCAGCGTGCGTTGGAAATTGGACAATGTGTCGAAGTGTGAGTGGGGGCGTCGCGGCTTCGCCTTCGAAAAATTCAGAGGAGAAGGCTTAAAGTTCCGCGCGTGGCTAAATGCGCGCGAGGAAGAAATTTCGAGGGACGGAGGCGCCGTTAAACTGGAAATAAGAAGGAAAGTAGATACGAGGCGAGGGTGAGCTGCGAGGGTAGATACTGAAAAGGGTCGCTAAGGGGCGAGGGAAAAAGAACGGAAATCGGATAAATCTAATTTAGCAAGGTAAGGGAACACCTGCCTGTTATTCAAAAATTCAACGGGCTTAAATTTGCCTTGAATTTGTAATGTTTGTTCAATCTTAGCTGCGTCCTGTAATCTCTGAAAGATTTGATTTAAAAAAAAGGACGAATAAAAATACCCCTTACCAACAGAATTTTACGCAAGCGCATTTTAAATTAGGTTAGAACCCAGATAAAATGATCTCTCCCTCTCTCTCTCCTCGCCCTCTCTGCGCTTCTTTTACCCTCTAGAAAGAGATTGGAGAAGCATGGTACAGTCTATAAAGAATTTACTATATTTTTACTACGCGTTCGAAATTGTTTGCATTTTTAAACAAATAGAAATTGATAAGAAAAAGTACTCTCTTACCTCTTTTTACGGGCTCAGTCTTATTTAACGCTAATGAAATAATTTACTAAAAACTATTTTAGATTTCGATTTTTTTACTTTAAATCAATCTCGAAAAAAGTGGTACACCGAAAATAAAAATTTAAATTTGAATTTCCATTACTATTTGAACTTACATTTCTGGAGGAGTTGAAAGGCAAAAACAAAGAAGATTAGTAATTCGGAGTGACGTGGAAAAAGAACGAGCAAACATCAGTCACTGTAAAAAGCCGAGCGCATTCTTGGCTTCGCGTTTCCCTAGGTATGCATGTACGTCTATGCGGTCAAGCAGTCACCTAAATTAAAATGATACCACTGTCCAAGGAATTTGCTGAATTTGCGCGCAGCTTGTACCCGGAGCACAAGACGAGGTTGAAAAATAGTAGACAAATCTAGCTATTCTGAGAATTCTTTAGGAATTTCGTCAAACCGACGTATTCCACAATTACGAGCTTTTTTAAGAGCCATTTTTAATTAGTTACGAAAGCTTTCGTAAAATAATAATGGTTTACAACTGATTTTTATTGTTCAAGTTAATTTTGTTTAAAATAATATTCTGCAATAATAGATTTTCTGCGTGAGCTACATAGTAATCGATTAAAAACCAACTTTATTAAATAAAGCTGTAGTTCGATCCGATGAATTAAGAATGAGATGTTATTCGACGCCACCGTATCGACTTTAGCAGTTGTACTCTCGAATATCGGCATCGACATCGAGAATCTTGTTTATTTACTACTCACCCAACTGAACTCCCAGTTATACACCGTCAATGACAGAACTTTTTCTTCATTCAATGGCATGAAATTGCGTGTACCCTGTACGTACCCTGCGGCGCAACTTTTTTTCTCTCATTCAAACTAAAATACATTTTTCTCTTGATCAAGTTCAACTTGCGCGGCAACTAAACATTGCTTCATTCGCAGACTTATTGAAAATGCTTACAATGCACATGCGCATTACCGGATTCCCAAAAGTCGCATAACTTTCATTTGATATAGGGCATCGCAGGAACAGTCGATATCAATTAATTCAGGCTTGAACATAAAATTTCGTAAAGTACTGTCAGGAACAACGCAGAGATGTCAAGCCTTATAAATTAATTAATATAATTATATATAATTCTATGCAGGTATAATATTTTTATATTAATTAAGAGTTGTAAAAAATTATGTCATTTTATGTAACTTATGCATCCTATAATTGACTGCATTTCATTTAATTTTTTATTACAAATATGATGACGCAAAAAAAAATAAATAGGAAGTACATCCAATTATTTAAATTAATTTCTTTTTAATTACAGTTTTTGTGATTCTTTGATTTACTTCCTGTTCTTTTATTTCTCTTTAAAATAATTAATCCGAAATAAATAAAAGAGTGGCATCAAAATTCTCAATTATGATTTTTATAAAATTATTCACTGTAATTTTGTATGAGTCATTCATTCGCGCCGTTTAATTGCAATTTTTTAAATATAAAAGCATACGTGGTAATGAAAATGTGCTTGCACTTACTTTCATCCATTTTACGGCGCCTAAATGCTGAATTTTAATATGCGCATGTGAAAATTGAATTATCTCATTAAATAAACGTCATCAGCGAATAAAACTATGCCTGTTTATTAAATCTTTTGAATTTAAAGAAAAAGTAAAGTGTAAAATATTCTTTTGGAGGATGAAATTATAATAATGAGATAATCAGCTATTATACTGCATTGCAATTTATTCTTCATAATCAACGTATTTTCTATTATAATATTGTATAACTAAAAATAATTTAATTCTATTTGATAGAGTCATTAATATTAATGATGATCTAGATTTTCTAAAGTAAGAGGGGAAAATAATAAATATTCTAAGAAACAGCATTGATATACAGAGGGAAACTACTTTGCAGGGTGTTTACACATAGAGTAGGTGTGCATGTAGAAAAAGGAAATGAATAAGTTGATGGATAAAATTAAAAGTTGAGTTCAAGACGCCGGTGCAATGGAGCGTATCACTTTACAGCAATAAAAAGTAAGAGAGCCGAACGCAATAGTCGTCGAGTGTGGCTCTCTAGCCATTGGTATATATACTCACAGGTTATATTGAGCCCGAAGTCGACCCAGTGACTTAGCAGGACGACCGCGGCGACGTCAGCGACGAAGAAGAAAAACGGCCTTGCCTGGTGTGATCGACACCAGCTCTTTTTTTCTCTCTCGGCTTGCACGGGACACGGCGATCGGCGTTATCTTCAACTTTACGGCCAATTACATTTGCTACACGCTGTACATATAGGTCGAGCCGCGCCGGCGCTACTGACGTCGGCGGTTCAAATCGAGGGCCAAGTCCGATAGTTTACAAACACACCCCACACACTTTACCTTCCTTTCTTCTTTGCAATACAACTATATTTTGAATTTTCAATCGATCGGCACTCTGAATACTCTCAATACTCGGTACGCACTAAAATCATCACTGACAGTGTTCGGAGGAAGGACGAAACTTCCACTGCAAAGAGGAATGAATTCACTGCTCCGAGTCTGATTCTTCATCGAGTGGTCCGGGCGGTCGGGCAGGGTCAACCGGTCTCACCTTCCGGAGAGTACATTTTAAACTGCCGCCGCGCCGCATGCTTGCGAAACCTGCTCCGAAATCCTCGGACTCGCTTTCGGCCGCTAAGTCATCTCGGAGCAAAAACTCCCGCGTCAAAGGCATTGTCATGAGAGAAGCATCGAGGGCACTCGCCGACTAAAGACATGGAGAGCGAAAAAGCCGCGACACCTGGAGCCTCGGGATCGATCCCGCCATGTGTCAGGCCTGCGAGGAGCAAGGTGCGGGGTACGAAAAGGTGGGGAGCGTGCCTTACGACAGGTGCGTGCGATAACGGAGGCGATGGGGAGAGCGGGAGCGAGAGAAAGAGAGGGAGAGAGCGAGCGGGAGGCGGCGCGTGGCTGTGCGCGTCGGGTCGCGCGGCTCGCGAACAACTGAGCGGCCGCGCGACGGCTGCTCGGCGGCCTGGTGTGCCGCGCGCACCTACACACGTGCGCGACGCCCAGTGCGCGCAGGCTCCGTGGCCGTGTTCGCCTGCGTGCGCCAGTGTGTATGAGTCCTCGGCAACCCCCGTCCGCGCCATCCCTCCGCTCGCCTCTTTTCCACCCTCGTGCTCTCTCTTGGGGTCGCTCGCTGCAGTGTTTCCGCCGAGCGGGAGGGGCGGACGCGGGCGAATCCTTGCCGACGTCTGGCACTCACAATGGCCATTGAGACCCTCTGACTTTCTTTCCCTCGATTTCCTTCGGCCGTACCTTTTTTTTCTCGCTTCATATTTTGCCCTTTTTTTTAATGTTTTGCTCACGTGCGCGCTCCTTGCTTATCTTACGCTTTTGGAATTTCTGAGCGAACCTTTCTTCTTCGATTTGTTGCCGGCAGTCCGGGACTGGCGAAGTAGATTTATATATAAGAGATCCCTCTGGGGTATCCTACTAAATATGAATAATTTATACTTTTTTTAAACATACTTATGACAATATTTATTCAATTTTTCAACTATTGCGCGATGATTCATTTATCAAACGCTAATTAATATTTAATTATCGTTTTTTAAGTTTTTATGATGAATTATGAAATGACTGATTTACGACTGCCTTATCGCGTTTTTGATAAAGCTAAACATTTGGAAAATATAGTATTTTATTTTTTATTTATGTCTGAAAAAATGACAGCAACTTTTACAACCTCCTCGTGATATATTGTACGTCCATGTCTTTGCAACTATATCGGATCACCTGTTTCAAACAGGTTTCGTAACGCACGCTTTAGCTTCCTCGTTATAATTGCAAGAGGGCTCACACTGGTCCACTAAATTACATCGAATAAACGTTAACCCCCCTAGGGACTTATTACCTGCTCAAGCTTTCCTACTCGTTCCGGCCTGTTGAACTTAATGGAGTACAGGTAAGTAAGTATTTCCTTATTTCTTATTAGAAAAATAAATGTTTCCCATAATGTACAATCGAGATAATGAAGTTTTAAGATTCACGTAAACTGAAGATTATTTCGACGAACATATTTGAATATTTTTATTTAAAAATGAAACGCAATTAAAAAACTTAAAATTTATTCATATTCAAATGAAAGGCGAATCTCGGTTTTATTATTCTACTAGTTAAAATGAATTCAGTTCTACACTGATAAAAAAATTCTACGAATAGGTAGTTCTATAGGTATAGGTGTGCATTTAGATATGTAAATGGTAAACACTGCGTATGAATATTTATATTTCTGAAACTTTGCTAACAAAGGACAATTATTAAAAATGTTATCGTAGTTAATTTTAGTATTTTTACGAAGAATGTGACTCTGTTCAATGTGCTATTCAAAAAATTGCATGAAAAAGCAGTACCCATAAAATTATTTGACCTGCATTGCAGCACTTCCTTAGCGGTAAAAAATTTACTATATTTTTGAAAACTCAGTTAAATAAATGCAAAGTTACCTGGATTTCTTAAAGCATTTGTCTTTGATACAAATATGTTCATTTTCATATCACAATAACTCTAGCCAATCCATTATGCACTATACGATACTGTCCGAAACATTATTAGTATTTGGTGCGCATTATGTTGTGAAAGAAAGCATCTCCACATTTATTATCTTTCCCGGGTAATCCTATTTGGCTGGAATTCCACGTGCGCCCAATCGCTGAAAAGTCCGAGATCGTTTGGAGAAACGTGACGTCACATGCTGCGGTAGGCTCACATTTTTTATTCATGATCCTCGCGTCTGGCGTCACTCTCCCGACCAACCCCTCGCGCGATCTCGCCGCGCTCGGCTTTATACCTGTAGCTCGTTCCGCAGGGCCTTGACAAACTTAGGGTCTAGATTAAGGTAGCTGCGGTACGCCCGTGAAATTCTAATACATTATGCCGCACTTGATTTCCGAGAATCTTTGGAAATTTTTAAAAATACACGCAGGTTGAGTTTCCGACCGCAGAAAATATTTCAAAATTCGACGTGGCGTAAATATTTTCACAGCAGAGATGGAGTTTTCCAATTAGGGGTATCCTTTCTTGCTTTAAACTTTTCCTGCTTCGAGTTTGCGAAAAGTTGCAAAAAAAATGATTAAAAAAGATTATTGAAATTATTTATTTGAAGTTGGCCTACTAATTTACAATTGTATTGACTACAGTCTCAAAGTCTCAACTAACACTATTTTCAACATTCCAGTTATTTTATTGTTTAATATCCGTTAAATAAGCAAAAGTTAATGGAGTTAAGATTTCGAAATAGTCTCAGAGAGATTACTCAAGATTGTTTCAGTTTGTAATGAGAATATTTTAATGACACAAAGCCCGCATAAGGAATAGTTTAATGAAACGGACCAATTTCTCGAGGCAAACGTCCTCTGCAGTAACGTAGCGAATATGCGCTGGAAGTCACTAACTATTACGAATTTGCTATGCCGTTGGCAAAATGGCGACAAAGAGCCAGTGAAGTTCTGAGCAAAAAGTAGTTTGAGCATTAATTAGCGTTTTTCACATTGCCTTGAACAGCGCTGTTAATTAGTCAACCCTTATAATTTTTACCGTGGTTTATTTGATACTTTCAAATAATTGTTTAACGAAGTGTGAGAAAAGTTGATATTTCAAATAATGAAGTATTCAAATAACAATTAATATTTATTTCAAGTTAATGTAAAAAATGATAACCATTCATAACAAAAAGGTAAATATCTTTCTTATCCCACTGAGGCAGTAAAGATTAACACGAATGCATAGATTATCCTCACGAGTTTTATTCAATTGAGAAGACATGCAATTAAACTGCGAGATGATAGTTCATACAACTAATTAGTATCGCTGCAATCGATTGCTGAGCAATGAAGTTAGTGACATTCCAATGTGCGTGTAATTATAGGCATACCACCTAATACTCTTTTTCGATAATATGGTATATTTCAGCCTTTTAAATTTCCGGAAAAATTAACTGTTATTCAATTGTTTTTCTGTCTTTCTATTTCTGACTTTGTACGATATCTTATCTTTAATAATTGTGGTTTTGCAATTAAATTTTCGAAGGTGATTTTATTTTCTATCTAACAGAATTTTGTATTTCTTTAGTTTAAATAAATTGAAGTAGTTATTTATTGTAAAATAAAAAATTGTTCTTTACGATCATATTTTTAGTCATTTTAGTAGCGAGTTAAAGATTGAAAAATTACGTAACGAAAAGCATTTTAATAACAAATAAGCTATTTGCAATGTGGAAATATAAAGATGAGTTTATAGCTTTTTCAGCGAATACCCTACCGAGAACTTTGAACTGCGCGAATCTGGATGAGCTTTTACGGTAGCTCCATAAAACCTTTGATTTACGTAACGATTATAATCTATCCAGGGCAGTGCAGAGAAAATGTCAACTAACGAGCGATATCTTCACAACGTTTCGAAACACTTCTTTTATTTAACGACGAGCTTTTGTTCATAAAAAGTGCAAGTAAACAATAATGAAAGTTTATCTTCGTATTTGAGTTCTTTTAACTTAATAAAATTTCAAACTTAAATCAAACAAGATGTACGACTTTATTTCATTTCTTATATAATTAATTCATTATTACGAACCAACGTATATTTCTAATTCCAATATTCCATTGATTCAAATGCGCAACAGATAGACTAAAGAGTTCAAAGCAAATGCAATACAGCACTTAAAGCATTGATCACGTGTTAATAACTTTCATTTTAATTGGTGGAATCAATTTAAAGGGTTTTCCCTGAACAATTAAAGGCTACATCAATCGTACAAGTACAACGATTATAAATTAATTTGATATTTTATAAATCGCAACGGTTCATTTTCAGTTTAACGATTAGAGTTACAATGCGCATAAACTTCATCACGTGATTCATACTTCACGGCTAGCTCATCGTGTGTACTACTGCTGCTGACAAATATTGTCTGATAAATAAAAAGTCGTCTGCGAAGTATTCAGATAATCTGAAAAATTTAGAGCAGTGCGTTACTTCCTGCACTTTCTTTTACATACATTGTCCATAAAAGATAAACTTTTTATTTTTTTAACTATTTTAGGAGGAACACATTTCACAACATTTTTCTTATCTTTTTAATAAATTGATAAAAATAAGTAGATTAAATTTTTAAGAATATGTAAATAAAAACGACATTTTTTGAAATAATTTACTTTTCACTAAAGTATGTGGCTCACCTAAATTATGTAGATTTATTTTAATAATACCAGAACAACTGCAAGAAATTTGAAGTATTATTTAGCATCGATTGAGGCGCGTAGTTGATGTAACATTTCGCTCGAATAACGCAGCATGAATATGCATAACTCTTTGAATTTTGCTAACTTTTGTTTGTTTAATATACGAAAACTGTCGTTAACTTTCTACTTTCTTGCCAAGTCATTTAAAATAGTTAAAACTATCTAAAAGAAGATTAAATAAATACTGGGTATAAAATCGATAGCCTGCAAGAGCGAAAAAAAAGCTGCTGAACGTGCAGTTCAATCAGACGTTTTTTTACGTGAGCTAAATTTAGCAGGCTCTATTATGCAAATAGAATTCAGCGTCTATTTTTTCCATTGAAAAAATAGGCTAAATCGCTTCATAAGCAAAATATCGCCGCGCTTGCTTCTATTTACCTTTTTTTTTGTAAGTACCATCAAAGCCCTCTATTGAATATGTCAATTATCGAGCGCGTAAAACGAGGACACCGCTTTTGATGAAGACCAAAAGGCAATCGCTCTGACGCGCCGCAGCTGCACTAGACGCGATGTGCAAGCGGCGCCGTGCACGTGCACGCGTGCCACTTTTTCTCCGTGCGGACTGGCTCTTCGAATTTGCAGCCTGTATGAAACCGTCAAGGACGCACTATTTATTACGCGACTATGAATGAATGCGGACTCGCCTGTGTGCGTTTGTATAATAAAAATGAAAAATTGAAGGGAGAAGCCGAGCCGTTCTTCCGGGAGATAAAATGACTATTTTTTCCTCTCTACCGTTCGTTTTGTCACAAGACTTTTTTCTACTCACTATAAATTTATCCGTTTTACTGATAACAGTGATTGTGATTGCGGAAAACATATTCATTTTCAACATTTTCGATAACAATTATCCAAACTGACTTATTTTTAAATCTGCGCGTCGTAACAAAACAGTGTAATGTTGATTGAAATGTGGGAGAATTTCACTTGACATTTTACTCAAACGCAACTCATACCTCAGAGGAATACCGTATCTGCATATTACATAAACGCGCCATAATTTCCTAATTAATGAGCACAAGCTGATCATAATTCATGGTGGCGGTCTTCTCGCGTAGGCATACCCTTTTAGTTAGAGCGAAGGTTGCGGGTTTAATCGCGCCACGGGTTTTGGAATTTCGAGTCTGGCCGCGCGCTTCGCGGCGCAACGCATTTCCGGGCCATCTCCCCCACTCTTACTTTTACGCGCAATATTCTGCTAGCGGCCTTCACGAAAACCAACTAATGGCGCGCGCGCGGTCAGCCAGAAACCATGGAAATACAAACGATCGTTTGTATTAATTATTCTCAACGCGCGGACGTATTAATGTCCGGCGCAATTTTTGGATTCATATTTTCTTTCGGCTGGACAGTGAGTGGCCTAAATACGTCAGCACGTGGAAAAACTGCAAGCTTTTATTTCTGCCTTATTCGCTAGCATTTTTTTCCTACACACGGCAAGCTCGATGCTATTTTTTTCCTTTTCACTCGGTATTTAATAAACAATCATAGCAAACAGTCCAACGCAAAGTAATTACTTTAATGATAATAGAATTAATGCACTTCTAAAATATAAAAATCAGTTGATTTATACGACAGAAACATTTTAACTGAAAAAAAAGCAAAGATTCGAAAGATCAATTTTCCGATTTTCCACATAAACTACGGAATTAGGATCTAGCAAGCATTACGTAACGAGAAATTGTCCAAGAACTCTGTGCTTTTGTTTTAGCGTTATTTCTTTTCTCGGAGGAGCAACATGGAATAAAACGTATTGCCGGTTGAGGAAGTAACGATGAGGCCAGTGTCTCCCTGGCTTATCGCCAAATAGCTTCAAAGGCAGTCGTTCAAAACAACGTATAAAGTGTTTCACGTATAATCCACTAACACCGTTTGAATATAGACGCAAAAATCCCAAGCAGCTTTGAATATTTTCTTTTTTCATGTATTTTTCACTTTGACTTTGGCAGCGTTTTACTTTATCGAATTCGAGAATGTTCCGAGCGGTCACTTTTTCCAAAGACTTTTGGCTCAGAAAATCAAACTTTTAAGCGTAGCTTTTTATTTAACAGAAATTATTTATATTTTCTTATTTCTGCTGAAATAAATTGCTCGTACCAATTAAATTGCTATAAAATTAGCACCCTTGAACTTTTTTCGATGTTTTTTAAATTAATTTATGTTACGTAGGATGTTGGTTGAGAAAAATGATCAACGATGAATAGGTGTTAATAAACAATTAATCCATTTGTTTCATCATTTATCATTTTTCTCAACCAACATTCTACTACAAGTTAAAAGGAACGTTCGAGTCTTTCTTCAATTAATAATTTATTTTATACTATAAATTTTTTAAGACCTCTTAATTAGTACCAATTATGAAATATAGAAGAGAAAAATACATGTAATGTATACGTAAGTAGGAAGTTACTGCTCACTCGCTAGGTGCATCAAAAACTTTGGATTCGCCGCGCTGCTAGACTCGTCGACACCTTCGCGCGTCCATCTGTCCCCCCTACACGTGTATGCATGGTCGGTGGCGCGCGCCACCCGCGGCATACGTACGGCCGAAATAAAGCAGATATGGTAGTTCGTCTCCATATCTGCTGGCAACAGTCACCAGCTTGCGACAGAATAGTTTCGCGAGAGAGGCGGAGGGCGCCCGAGCGTAGACCTGACGGCCTGACACTAATCTCTTTGGCCGCGAGCCCGCACCGCCGCACTCTGCAAGAGTAAAAGTTCGAGCCCTATACTTCGCCGAGTCACAGATTTATGTGTATGCGAGAGCGCGCGCGAGAGCGAGTCTCACGTGCTGCGAGACAACTCGCTCTGCCCCAGAGCTCGTATAATTAATTCTTTTTTTCAAAAATAATCCTTTCTTCCGCAGCACGGTAGGTGTTTTGTTGCAGTGAAAATGTGGTTTTTGGAGTAAATATTTTGAGAGTACTCTTTCAAACGTTAAAATATTTTCTGTTCAAACGAACATTTTTTTTCGGAAAGAATGACTGCGTTATTTGTGCTTAAAATAAAAATAATTTTTTTTTAAACTACGGAACCTTATATTATTATTGAACTATAAATTAAACGATTCATTAGCGTTAATTTATTGTTTTAGTAAAGCTTGGCCTTAGTAACGCATGCTTTTGCTTATTTTCGAACTAATTTGTTATTCTTGGGCTTCTTGGTGATTTGTTTAATTGTCTACTTAACGATCATTCCAATATACCCTAATTGAGCCGATATTTCCATTTACAATTTTCAGTAAAATTTATTACTACTTTGAAGAGCATCACTCGAGCACGCTCTTACGATTTTCATGCACTTCAGACGCATGCACTCACTTCGCGCAGACTCCTTGAAGCGCAAATTAATTTTTCTCTCGGAATCGCGCATCCCCCTTCCCTTCGATCGGTCGCGCGCAAGCACGAGGGAGATCAGGAAATGGAAATGAGAAATGCGGCGGACTGCCAAGAAGTCCCTCTTCCCATTTGTAATGGCGTTTTTGCACGTTTAATGCATCGCAATGGCAATGTGCCATGCGCTAACCGCCAGCATTACCACATCGAGCTTGAAATCTCCGCTGAAATCACTAAGATTATCGGAAATATGATTATTCATCGCTCGGCCATTATTTCATTTTGGAAACTCCTTTTGATCCTTTTTCAAATCACTTCGAGTCTACATTATTTTAAAAATTTCTTTAATATAATTGAACTCTCGAACTTTGATGTTATTTATCATGCAAAATGCTTTTGAATTTCAACAGTTTGTTTTGTTTAATATAATGACAGCTTCTCTGAAAATGAAATGTGAACTTTATATACAGTTACTATTCCATATTACTAGCACACCCAACAATCGATTTTTCAATCTATAAAAGTATTTCCTACTCTAATTTATCAAACTTTCAAGTTACTAAACAAATAATTTATCTACAATTTTTTGACCTTCCTGTTGTAAATATAAAAATAAAAACAATAAGTGACATGACGTTTTGAAAATAAAAATAACAATTTAAAGTAGGAATCATAAATTTAAGCGCCTTTTATTTCAAGATTGAAAACAGTTTTAATGTTTGTTAAACTTTGTTTCTTTCTATTTGTCTTTAATTATATATAGCTCTACAGATAAAATTTCATACTATTGAATTTATCTTAATCACGTCATTGGTTAATTAACAAAGTGATAGCGTAAGCGTCAAAATGACGCATTTTTAATACAAGAAACAAACAAAAACTATAAAAACTTAAATTATGTGTTGTTAAAAAAAATTGCTAGAGTATATCAAATTATTCTTAAAGAATTTTAAGTATATAAAAAAACGAAAATGCCTGCTGCCAAGTCTGCTGCTAAGAAGATGCAAAAACGAGAACGCATTTTACTTTATAAATTGGTGAGTAGTATATCATTCAACATTGAGGCAATATGCCTGTATCATTCTACACTAATAAAAAGGAGGGTTGTAATATCATGGTCCATTTACGTAATAGGAAAAAAGTTTTCTCGCCAGGGCAAGGTCGGTAGAAGGCGTTTAATATTTCGAGGCACCGGTAGACTAAGGCAGGGGACGCATAAATATGAGGAGCTGAGTGGCGGTTTGCGCACCACTTATTAGAGGCCAGGAAAGTTTCGATATTAGCGAAAGTGTCCGGCGGCTTTTTGCACCGAAACCCACTACTCGGTCGTCGCGCTCGGTCACCGAGCGAAACAGTCGCTGTGCCGCTGCGCGAAAGCTTTTATATAGTTCCATCGAAACGCAATCGTCTATTTTTGCGAAAGTGGATCTCGCAGCTCGAGCGAGCTTGCTGCTTAGCGATGTAAACACCAGTATGAATCTCTTCGAGCAGATATTTGGAAAGCGGAGTAATTTTAGAATGCACGCTCAGACTTTCCATTTTTATTGCGAAACACGCAGCTTTTTTCTCGTTTATTTTAAATACTGCGATCTGTTACTTTTCAGATTCGTGGATAAATATTTTTTAAAACTGTATCCACCTCATAATTGATTTTGGGTTATAAAAAAAGTGAAAATAAAATCCACGACCATTTCTACAGAGTATGTTTTTTCATTAATTCATAGATATAAACATTAAAACGTAAATAAAAAGGCTTGATTTAAAGAAAATGAAATCTCTCTCCCCGTAAAAGTAGAAATTAAATTACCTTCAGCTGATTTATCCATTTTCCTTCGACGTCGGCGTCTCTTGATTCGCGCCTCCTCAGGCAAGTAATTCGAAGAAGAAGTGTCTTCACACCTCTCGTCTGGGCGACCCTCCGCCAATTTCTTGGCTTCTTCCTGCCGCCTGCGCAGAAGTTCATAAACTCGCCTGAAATAGTCCTTCGTAATATCTTCATTGGTTTTATTCTTATAGTCGTAACAAACTTCATCAAGATCGTCTTCTCCTCCGTCGATAATTTTGAAAGTATCGCTCTTCTTCACATTGGTATTAGCGTACGCATCGGCCAATCTACTATTTACGTCTGTGTCGCACTTGGATATGGAGTTGTATCCAAAATCTGGAGATGTTCTATCCAAGTGACCGCTGCTTTCCTCTTCGATAACATTTGGCGTTGCAGGCTTTGATGGATCGATCATGAGATAATTTTCCTGCAAACTAGTTCCTGGTCTATCCGTGTCGGTCGCAATTTCTTCAATGGGTTTCTTCATGGGATCGATACAATTTCTCATATTTTCGCAAATTTTGCAATTTTTCACATTGCAAGAATCTTGCTGATAATCTTTCCACCTTGGCTTTTTCATAAAGTCCTCTTCAATTAAATTGTGATGGTCTGACTCCCGCTGCAGCTTTTCCTGCTTTTTTCTTTCTTTATATTCACGCCATGAACGTTCAAAATTATCTTGACTCTTGATGCGTCGCGTTGGGTAGTTGGTATCTGCTGCTGAATCTTTTTCTGAATCGATACTACTTCCTGCTAATTGATGACTTAACAACATATCACTTTTTGTTTTTCTATACATCTTCTTCCTATCTGAGCCAGATGAACTTTTCTTCAAAAGCTTTTGTTGGCCATTGTCAGGCTTACTTTTCGACGCTTCGAGCCCTTCAAAATCGAACCTTATGTTAGCGTCGCTGCGAATTTTCCTTGTTCTGTAATTCTTCAAAGCGCCTTGCAGTTCATTTTGTCGAACGCAATCGGAATACCTCTTTTTCACTTCGTTCATCCTAGTTATAAGGTTATTTTTGCGCTTATTGATTAAATCCTCATTGCTTTGGCAGTCTCGCGATGAGGATCGCTGCAAAATTTGTTCTTCCTGCATTTTAGCTTGAATTTTGTCCCTCAAAAAATTTCGAATTCTATTCAGATCGTCGTTATTTAACTTTCTGCCTGCCAGCGTTAGCGCGGACTTGGCTTCCTTTGTGGGAGCTCCCTTTTCATCAGTAATTACGGCGTAGTCTTTGAAATTTCTCGTTGGCAATTCCTTCTCCTCAGACGTGGCATTACTTCGCTGCAAGCTGTCACTTTGACTGCGCAAGTATGCTTTCATCTTCTTGTATCTGCTCATCGCCACTTCGTTCGGCGTCGGCTCAGCAGTATCGCTCCGCTTAGCCAGGTCCTCGAGGATCTGCTGGCGCAAGTAATCGCCGGCTGAGTACCTCTTTGCAGCGCTCTCCTTTTTCACCGCTACGTTCTGGGAATCCCCCAACTCTGAGGCGATGGACGAGTGGCGCTTACGTACTTTACGATGGGACGAAGACGAGGAGGACACGGTGGCCGCGCTGCGGGACTTGCGCGGCTGGAATCCCCCGAAGCCCGAGCCGAACTTGGAGCTGAACCCCTCATAATTGCGATTTCCAACTGACGATTTGGGTATTGGCTCCGGCGGCTCCTCCTTCAGCGGTTCGGGAAAGGATTCGTGTGATTTAAGGCCATCGCGGAATGAGCCCCGCGCGCGTTGCGCCACTCGTCCGGTAGTCTCGACGAGTAGCTTGCCGTCTCTGTCCAGCAACTGGATAACTGGTAGGGCGTCGGCCGACGTGGTTAACTGCCAGTCCCAGTGCGGAGGCTTGTCTAGTTTCAGACGAATCACAGGTTCTTTGGCCGCGCTCTCGTCCTCCGGCGAATCATCAACGCGTCGAGCAGTCGCCGAGATCAAAGGATGCTGCATAGTTTTCATAATGCCAACCTACGTGCCCTTTAATTTCCCCCGGCGGCTTTACGCGTCAATGACCCTCAAAAGGCGTGCAATTAAAAATATTTTCACATCTCTTCTTTTTCGCCTACTGAAGCTACCGCTGGGATCTCAAATATTGTGCTAATGATAAATTTAAAGACTGACAGCCCAAAATAATTTTAATAAGGCGAATTTCTACTAGCATCCCATCTAAAACGTGCATTCCTAAAAGTTTCGCTCTGCGCGTTGCTGATCAATCAATAGAGATCATTGGCGATTACAAGCGAGCATTGATTCTTTCGTTCATCCTCCGATTTATATTCACTCTTTGGCTTAGAAAATTTCTGAATTTTCTGCTCAACCGACTGAGAGTTATTGCACAGCTTACGTAAAGCTAGCATTTCGCCGTTGGACTTGGCAGTTTATCAATGCTAAACATTTACTTCAACATATATTTCGTCAATGTTTACTATTAGCACTCAGATTTTTTGAAAATCAGAAATTTATTTTAAAAATTAATGCAAAATCTATTTTTTAGCTTTTATTTGCGTTACTAAAATCTCGAATTTCGTCTAGTGATTTTGCAATATTTATAATAATTTTCCAACAGACATTAAATTTAATTCACAATATTATGTTTTCCATTTAACCATTATTTGCTTAAAAACGGTCAAATTAATCAGATAATAGATGCACTTGTTACTTTACTATTATTTAACCAACTTAATTGATGAAATTGATATATAACTACACTAATCATTATCGACAGGTTGAGGAATTTTGAAATTTCACAGTCTCACTCAGAACTTCTTAACAACCCTCTCAAAGATAAAAAAAACACTCTTGACTCTTTTGTACTTGAAGCACTCTACACTTGACTCGTTCTTATCGCGCGAAATAGGCGCTCGATCTTTAGAACTTCCAATCAAACGGTACACGAAAATAAAAGCGAATTCTCATCGCGACTGATCGATCGTGATGTTCGGCACTTAACTAGTAATCGAAACGCCGGGACGGCCCGCTGGCCCGGGTAAAACGCGCGGAGGACGAATACGCGGTGGCTAACGCGACTGTTGTAACGACGGGTCGTGGCAGTAAGCGGCGGCTTGCGCGCGCTTGTGACGTCACACCAGCGCCTCGCTCAAAATAAATCCCCGCGGGATTCGTGGGATAGACCGAGGAATTTCAACACATACGCAAGCACACGTGGAGGAACATGTCATATACATTATTCTTCCTAAAAAAAAAATTGTTCTCATTCGTGAACGAGCTTTTTTGCAATGTTCGGTAAAGAATTTTACTAAAATAACATTATTCATAAATTTCTAAGGTTTCTTCTAATATCTTTAGATTACTTTTTCTATACATTTTTGCACGCAAACTTTATTTTCTAGACATTTATTTTTATTTTATTTTTTTATTTTTGTCAATTTAGATTTAATAATAACCATATCATTTAAAAGTGTAATCTTAGGATCTGACGTAATAAATTTTATTTCAATTTTATATGTAGTAACAAATTTTCCGATTATAAATTCTCCTCTAAGAGTAAGTAGTTCGCTAAATTAATTTCACTTGCTACATCATGCCAAATCATAAGATTTTGTTTTATCAATTTAAACAAAACCAGAAATTTCTGTAATCTTCCAATAGAAAGTTTGAAAGACTCTATGAAGCAGAAAAGAAGTTAATCTCTTTGTCCTACGATAGGTTGTATTTAACCATTCGAAAGGTCAGTTTTTTTCTGCAAGAGTTCAATTCAATACATCAGACGCCGTTTCAATGAGTAATTACACCCTTATTTTTCATTTTTATTATTTAATTAATTCCAGATTTAATGAACATTTATGCACAGTATTTTTTCTAACAATTAAAAGAATTTTACTTTAATCCTTACATTTTTATGATTAAAATCTAAGTATACTAAAAATAATGTTGAGTAAAAGAGAGATAGAGAGAGAGAGAGAGAGAGAGAGAATCGGAAAATTCCCAGTGCAAATCTTGGGTAAGCCAGAGCAGGCCGAACGGGACGTAGGTCCCTATCACTGAAGAAGAATGGACACCGAGAGGATGCTCAAGAGGACGAACTCCTCAGAGAAGCTGGAGGCGTCACTTAGTATATGTGATCATAAAAATATACTTTTCCTTTATTACGCAAACCGAGTTTTCTTATTTTTCAGAGTCTATTAAATTATCGCACAATGTTTCTAAAATGTTTAATTGTTAATACATTTTATTTAAATTCATGAATTCATCGATTTTAATTATACTACCTTTATTCAAAATATATTGTTTATTATTTTGTTCAAGTGAAAAAGTAATTAAATATAATTGTAAAAGAAATAAAATTAAAATCGTTTTATAAGAAATTTATAATGTCATTTACAGTTGAGACTGCAATGACGCAGTGTAACCTTGGCCAGCATATTGCTCCAGCTGGCCTGCATTCGCTAGCCAGCTCAGGCTATGCCGACGCTTGGATTCGGTCACGGCGGCTTTTATTTCGGTCTCGTCCGTGCTACCGAGAAAAAGCTTTCGCCACCGTAAGCGCATTATTATTAGACACTCTTAAGAGCGTTGAAACTTAATATTGGCCCCGCGAGTACCCAGTTTCTTCAATAGTGGCAACAACTTCGATTGAGTGCTATTATTATAAGTTGGGTCGTTGGTCTCATTTGCATTGCACCACAGTAAAATATGTACGATGTGTATAATACATACATTGTTCGAGAAAAATTTCGACACATTTATAATTATATATTTTAATAACTTTAAAAAATAATTGCTGCAGCTTGTAAAAAATGTGATAATTATAAAATAAATATGTTCTCCAAAAAACTAGAAATATAATATTACAGGCAATGCACTACTAAAAACTAATAAAAACAAATACAGCCAATTAAGTAAAACATTTTGCAAGGAATTTCATTTTTTGGTAATAATTAAAATTTTCAAGTAATGACATAGTAAGACTAATGTTTATAAAAAAATAGAGCGTAACAGATGTACTTCTTTAGCGGTTGTATTTCATACATTTACTATATTAAAAGAATATCATAAGATAGAATATTTTTTAAACAAATCAAGAACAGTTATTTTAAGTATTAATATATGTTTAAAAATAATTTTTAACGAAAAATAGCAGGAAAAAGATGATAGAAAAAAATTCAACTTCACCAATTCAGCATAGAAAATAATAATTTATTCAGCAGTCGGCGGGAATTATAAACGTACAGGAGATTGTAAGAGAAACAGCCGTAACAATTTTAATGAAAACAAACAGTCTTACGCGTTGAATTGATCGAACATTCTCAAATTATGTACGTGCAATCGAAAACCGTAGTTATTTGTCATCAATTCATTTCCTCATCGTTACATTTAATTTTTTATGAATTTCGCATGAATATATTACACAATTAATTTTTTTCTAGGTCTTTTATAAAACTGCGTTAACAATATTTTTTTTCTATAAATCGAATATAACATACTCTAATCATCGGAGGAAAATTTGAGTAAAGGTTTGCTTTTAAATATTTACTAATAAATTTTAAAATTGTTGTAATTGTTGTACCTATCTATAATAAAAACACGATCTTTTATTTTTTATCATGGTTCACACATATAAATTTATCTCCAAAAGCTTTGTAATTATTTTTTTCATACAAAAAAAGAAATAAATGCAATGCATCGTTCTCGTTCACTCTCGCCGATTAAAATTCTTAAAATTGTTATTATTTCCGCGATTAACAGGCTTTTTATATAATAATAATATAATGATAGTAATAATAATATTAATAATAATGTCTATCTACACACATACGCACTTTCTTCTTGATGGCCTAATATACCCTATATATATATAATATTTGTTAAAATTAAAAAAATTCGCCTATCTAAAAACAACTTTATAAAATCACTGCATGAATCAGCAGCAAGTGACACTAATGTCATATATACGTGTAATTTGTAGTATCGCAAAAAATTAAAGCATGATATGCTTTTTTTAAAATACTTGTCATTGAGGGAGTTTTCAACAATAGTGCAAAGGTATTAATATAACAATTGGATAAATCTCATCAGTAACAAATTTTTGTATTGTAAGAAAATTAAGTACATACTTAATATAGGAACTTGAGAAAAAAGAAATTAGCCTCGTTTACAAATAGTACCTCAATGACATCGTACTTGTGTAAGTGTCTCTTTTCACAATTATAAACAAACAATAATCATATTTGATCTAGAAATACAACAGATTGGACTAAAAATAATAGTAAAAATAATAATAATCGTAATAATATAATTATAATAATCTCATATTTAATATACAGTATACATACATATATACGGTTCATATATTTTATAATTGCACATGTAAATAAAACTCAAAGCATTTAATTTTTATTTCCTTTTCTTATTACGTATCTTAGAAAGCGCATTGCAGAAAAAAGCAAATTGCTATTCTGAACTGAATAATACATGGAGTTATAGTTACCTATCGGTATACACGTATATAAGATCTAATCTATTTTCTGGTTTTATTACATTTAAAATTAAACGTAGACGAATACTTTGTACAATAAGGGTTTGTATGTCTAGTATTTATATATCACCAAGGCTAGAACGTGCCATGTTATTTATGTCGAGTATGTACCGCTATTCGTCTTTCATATTATAATAAGTTAGCAAACAACTGTCTGCATATCTTTTTTAATTTATAACAAAAAATTTGATTTACTGTAATGTTGTAGTGTTTGATCATTGTATTAAAGCGAACTATTTTTTCTACTATCAGGGTTTCGATCAAAAGTTCTTCAAATTTGGATATCACTGGGGATCACTAAGAAATCTTTTTTAAAAACTACTGTTCATACAGTGCAGTAAAACACAATAGTTTGGTTGCTTTGAAGGGTCTCGGTTTGTGGAAGAAAGCCTTTATTACCTGGTTTTGCTGTACAAGCCACCGTCTTTGCTTCTGGAGATTTCTGGAAATAAATATTTTAATAAATTACAATGTTATCCTAATTTACGTCAATTAAATTTATTAATATGCAAGTATTTTTTAACAATTTTTTAATTATACTAAATTAAAAACTAACCTGAATGCAAAATATTGCAGTACTTTCATTTTGCCATTGACCTTGCTTTGTTACTTTTGGCTGTTCCACATTTTTAACTTCCGGTTTTGCGGGTGCCTTTCCTTTTAATCTTGTTCTAATTCCACCAATAAACGAGGAAAAGGTTCCTTCTTCTTCTTCTTTTTCTTTTACTTTTTCTTTCTCTTTTTTGCGAGGACTTATAACCGTATGATCATTATCAAACTGCACACTTTTTTTCCTTTCAGGCTTGGGGCTGGGAATCAAGCTTTTCATGCATGATTGTTTTTGAATGAACGGCTTCGTTTTTGAAGACGGTGATAAATGTGGCAACGAAACTTTACTTGAATGACAACTTGTTTTTTCTTTTTCTTTCACTTTTGTCTCAGCTTTCGGAATAGTATTATTTGAAGTTTTCTTATTCTTATCAATAGTTTTTGTTGACTTCTTTCCAGCTTTTGTTTTTTCTCTTTGCAATGAAAGCTCACTTTTTTGTTTTTTAAAAGCATTATCCTTAATTTTAGATATATTACTGATTTCGCTGTGAATCTCATAATATTTAACAAAACTCCTAACACTACCGGGGGTTATTGATACAGCCTCGCGATATTGGTCCTTACTTACAATTACAGGTGTCGTGGTCTTATTGTCGTTTTCAATACGCTGAACATACGGGGCTTCTTTAACTATGGCACGTACATCTTTGTTAATGGAAGCATTATCTCTGTGCTCTTCCTCTCCTTTCAATGAATTCTGAATTACCTCCTTTTCCGAATGTAAATCTACTTTAGTTTTAGTTTTTTTATCATCTTTACACTCCGTAATGTCTAATTCTCCTCTAATTTCACGAATGGCATCAGTCTTTATATCTACAGATTTATTTTCCTCCTTACGTCCACTCTTTAACTCATTTAGCCGAATCGATTCTCCAGTATTTTTATTTACTGGTTTTAATTTGATCGTGTTGAAATTAGTTAATAGTTCATTCAACACGTCGCCCTTAACTTCACCAGCACTTTTAGCATTATTCAGATTTATATTAATCCTTTTTGGAGCTTTTGATTGCGAGCCAGGCTCCATTACTTTTATCTGCAAATTATCCTTTGGCACGATTTCCGATTTTATTGTTACTATCGCGCTGTCTTTCGAAGGATTCGTGTTTTCTTCATTTGTTGCTAAATTTGAATCTTGCTTTGGATGTGCCGCGATCACTTCGCAGTTCACAACAATCGATTCTTCTGATTTTGTACCACTTTCATTTAACATAGTTTCTAAAAAAGTACTCCGACATTCATATACAGGCACTGACGATTTTTTATCAAGTTGAAGATCTATTTTTTCATTTTGATCGATTTCATTGCATGGTTCAGCATCACGAATGTGTTCTTCCTTAATACCGTCATCATAAGAATTAGTTCGCTCATTAGTCGGTTCAATAATTTTTGGTATAATTAATTGGATATCTGTTTCTGCTGGGAAATGATCAGTTTTCAAGTCGTCTATTTTTGAGTCAATATTATTAGATAAATCATAAAACGATGAATCAATGAAAATTTCTGTTGCCTCATATGTTCCTTGTACTTCAATATTGTTAATTGTATTTTCAGTAACTTCGTTTTGCAAACTGATATTTTTATCCACATTTTCTTTGGATTCTACTTGTTTATTTTTTTCTTGCACGGGTGGATAATCTTTAGTATTGAGTTCTGAACAAGCAGGAAATGTATAATCTTCTACATCTTCTTCCCAATCAGAATAAGAATTATTTAGCTGATTACTGGTTATCCCGTACAAACTTTCAGACAGAATTTCATCTTCTACAGTCTCCTCTAATTCCATTTTACTTTCTGTATTTAATTCACTTGCTGTTTCGTTAGTATTATCATCAGCACTTTTCAACTCGTCATCAGTAACTTCAAATAATTGTATGGAGGATTTTTCTCGATTATCAAATTGTTTATCAATAAAGTCCCCGTAACTTGTTGCATCGTCATCTAAATCTAAATCTGGTGTAGATGTACTTGGGGATTCTATAAGAAATCGCACTCTAGTTGTAGACCTTTCCGTTGATGCAGTATTATCATCTTGTGGTATAGAAAAAAAATCATCTGTAAATAATAAGTGTGGTCTTGCATTTAATTTCTTACTTCGATCTATATAATCTTCGAAAATGTAAAAATCAGGTTGCTGATCTTCTTTAAATTCTTGTGCACCTTCATCATAATTTTTGGTCCATTCTTCAAGACATCTTTCAAAAGGCCGATCGGTTGTTGTAACACGAAAATAAATTTCTTCCCTTTCATTGTGAAATATAACATTTTCTAAGAAAGGCGCTGCAGTTGATTTTTTAGTATCTTCGATATGATCTGATATTTCATCATTATTTTCATTTTTTAAACTTGAACCTTCCATCACTGTTTGATAATCTTGAAAGGTAAAGTATAAAGGAGGATATTTGTTTATTTGGGGCAAGGTAAATGGTGAATTAGACCGGCTGGCTTGAGTTTTATCTCCCTCCAATTTATTTGTCTTCAACGTTTTGGGATTTCTTTTATACTCTTCTGATATATTTTCTTCTTCATATTGACTGACTGGAATATCATTTTTTGATGCTTTGCTGTGGTTATCATGAATTGATTCAATACTACTGAGTACATTAGATAATTCAAACGTAATGTTTTGTGTAGGAGATGGCGACGGTGTTTTTCTTCCAACTCGAACTCTTTGAGGTGCTGCTGGTGGAGGAAGTGGAGGAGGTGGTCGATGCTTGTGTTCAACTTTCGCTTGAGGACTCGTGGAAATTGGTTGTTTTGATTTGATTTTGCACCTTTTGCGGCGTGGCGGTACTGGCGGCGGCAGCGGAGACTCATCTGCATCACAAAATGGAATTTTTTTAGTTTTCATTATTCAAAACATTTTATATAGGTAATAATTTAATTAAATTTTTTATTTTCTCTTTAAATCTAATAAACGAAATAATTCTAACTTTTTTGCATAATAAATCGCACTCGCCCGGCTTAGGAAACACGCCTAAAACATTCGCACTAGACAAGGAGTGGATAGATGATCCACAGAAACACGAAACTGATATAATGGCAAACTGACTGCGAGACACTGCAGAAGATTCCTTAGAAGTGACGTTCGACCTCTCACCCCACTCTCTTTTAAACGGCCAATAACAAAGACGGAGAATCACAAACTACTATTTATCGATTAACAAAGAAATTAAAGAATAAAATGTTTGATGATATTGCGTTTGTAAATAATTTCTTTTTGATACATTTTAAATATTTAGAATTATGAAATATTTTACAACAAGGTGTCTTTAAATTCGATCAATATACGCGTCATTAAATTATGTAAGATAAAATAAATTTAGTACACAACAAAATCATACACGAAGTAATTGATTTATTAGATCGCTTAATATTACTTACTCATGTATTGATTTTTATACTATATATAAAGAAAAGTATAATATACACAAATTTGAAGTAAATTTTTCATATTTATTGAATTAATATAATTTTAAAATTTTAATATTATAATGACGAAAGCGGAAAACTTTTAAAACACTCAGTGTTAGCGACGTTTTGCTCCCATAGTAAGGTTTCCCTAAATGGATAAATTCAATTCAATTAGCCGTTCAAAGTGCCAGGAGTCTACGCTTTCTCTTCCTTTCATATTCAATCTATTTTTATACAACTTCTTTCTACAGTTTTTTTTTATAGCAGAACTATTAAAATATTATTTTAATAAAAACTTACGTTTTTTAAATGAAGACTTGTTGTGTGCTTGTGCGACTAACGTCTAAGTCTTCGAGACTTAATAATACACTCGCTGAATTGATATCATTGGTTTCGTCTATGTCGGGAACATAAAGACTATTTATATTATGATTTCCCATTGCACTGGATGCTGCACTACTATAAGCACTGGATGTATTTTGAACAGAAGCTACGTCTACTGTTTTATGCAACCATTTTGTAGACATAACTGCAGAAGATTCTGCTTCAGAAGAAACGTTAAACCTAATGGACCTAAAACAGTTTCAATTAAATTCATCATTAATTTAAATTATCCATCATTCACCAAATATATCTTATCTGTACAAAAATATTTTAAATGGACACACTTACTGCAAATAATTATTTTCAATAGGCTCTTGAATATTATCATCATCGTCATTTAATGGTAATATTTGTGATAATACGAGTTCAACTGTTTCGGATGAACTTTGCAACATTTTTAATGCATCTTCATACCTTAGATTTAATAAACTCTGACCATTAATTGCTACAATTCTGTCACCTTGAAATATAAAATTTTCGTTTCAAATAAGTATTCAATAATGACACTTTATCAATAATATATTGATATGATATATTAATATCATAGTCTGATTTAGTAGTAATTATCATTACCGACTGTGCGTTAGACTAACCTTTATTCACGTTGCCAGCCATATCGGCAGAACCACCAACGGATACCGCCTGGACGTAGACTCCACCGTCGTTACCCTCTGTCACTTGTAAGCCAATACTGCCACCGTGACCTCTTTCAAGTTTTATTGTTCTTAATATTCGTTCTTCTGCAAATGACAATTCATCTAGTCTTGCGAGTAAAGATGTTGACATAGTCTCTTCCGGTATCCTAAACGTTTCTTCAGATGTTCTAATATCTGCATCTGAAAATAGTATATTATAAAAATTTAAGAAAATAATAAAAATATTTTATGAATACATGTCTTAATTATACGTACGGTTTAATAAATATATTGAAATACTTACTTAATACATAAGCCTTTGGCAATGGCGATTCATTTGATTTACCCGAATGTATCGACGCTGTTTCTGACTTAAGAGACAAGAGATCTAAATCGTCGGTAATACTGGGATTTCTCTGAATATGATCACTGTATTCTACCCTGCTAACCTTTTTACCTTCTAGGCGCCGTGACATGCTTGGGGAAGTGGGATTTACTTCTTGCCGACTTGATCCATAATTTGCAACATTTGTGGAACTTATCTAAACATAATACAAAATTTACTTAATTAATATACGCAGAAATTAATTTGCAATAATATCAAAACATTTAAATTTCTCTAACCACATGCAGATTTTGTTGAATATCCATCTCTTTCCAATCTTTTCCATCAGGTACTATAAATTCATTCTTTTTAGGTAACCCTGATTTGTTAATTGCAGCATATAACTCTTCAGGATTTTCTATTTTGTCTTTTATCCTATCAATATCATTTGTCGAAAAAGGTTTTGGAATTGTATAGACGTATTCTTCTTTCTCATCTGCATAAGGGATTCCAATATTTGCATAATTATATAGTTTATTGTTATCTGTATGCTCAAGAACTTGTAAAGCATTTGTACTTGGGGATGACAGCAATTTTCTATTAATTATAGAAGCACGATCTGCTTCATCTTCAGTATCACGAGACTCACCCTCCGGTTCAAGGCGAGCATTCACTTGAGCGTAGAGTATGTTGCAATCCTCTGGACCATCAAGTCGATCGGCTACCTTTTCGTTTGTCTGTTTTTGATCCTCTGAATCCTTTAATGGGTTTTCGTTCTCTTTATTCTGTTGTTCCTCAATGCGCGGCGGATACTTTGCTGGATACTGCTGTTGTTTCTTGACTGTGTCTGCTATCGAGATTTTCGTTTTGGCACACTCCGACTTTGTTTTTGATTGGGGGGAGTTCGGTTCCATTACTAGAGGCACGCCAAAGTCTGCAAAAAACAATATTATCTCAATTAATGATCCTGGTTATAAAATCAAAATAGAACACGAAATTGAATGTGAGGTTAATGATGAAATAGATTTTCATACCTTTTGCTAAACCCTGAAGAGAAGTGAATTCAGATCGAAGCTTAAGAAAGAATTGGTGATGTAAGGAGGTCAACTTGAAAGCGTAGTAGCTCCTACATAAAAATAAATTGTATTAATAAAAGTTTCATATTTTATTTACTTACTTATTTTATGTTACACACTTTCGATGGTCCATTCTCAGTTTAAATTTACAACGTTTATTATTGATTCTTGTATAAACCATAAGATAGTTTTTGCCGTAACTCAAAGTTTGAATGTCTTTCCACTGGAATGCTGCGAGCTCCGGCCTCTCACGTAATCTGCCGCCGCGTTCAAAGACTTTCAGACCCTGCGAGTGGATAGCGAGCCAGACGTCGCTATCACTTCTCTTAAACTTGCTCGTTTTGCTAGGGTTTTTATTGTTACTGCTGCTATTATTTTTGTTATCAGAGTTTGCCCCATTTTTTGGAGATACGTAGATTTCATCTGCTGTATTGGAAGGACTTCGAGACAACATTATTTTTTGCTCATCAGTGTAGGGACTTCTTTGAACATGTTGCTCTCGCACGTCTGAACCATGGAAGTCGATTTTACCGTATATAGGATAATCTGAGTATTTGTCGATATCATAGATGTTCTCAGACTCAATATATAACATTTGCTGTTGCTGTTCATCCGTCTAAATACAAATAATAAAATGAAAAATTTCAGTGAATAAAATGAACTTTTTTATATTAATATTAATTATAATTTAATAATTGAAATAAAAAATTAGGTTTTTTATAAGAAAATACAATTAAAAAATCATCTCACCTGATGTTGTTGATTTTTATCGCTGCACTTCTTTTGTCGCGCAACAATTTTTCCCAGCTCTTTGGCATCTACTGTGGCTACATAGTAGTGTGACCCATAATCAGGTAAATTTTGAGCATGTGTGATGAACATCTCTTCGGCTTTGTTAGCGTCCAACCCTCTTCGTTCTCGATGCGCTTGTTGCAGTCGCTTTCGTAAAGCCTCACCGCTATCCGGTAACTCGGGATGACGATACTGTTGCTCTTCAGAGTTTAAAATAAGAGATTCGGGGACGTAGTGTTCAAGTAAAAAATAATCACTGCAGCCGTGCTCCTACATCATTCAATAATTATTTATGAACAATAAATATATTTAAATTTTTTATTTAACTAATTGATTAATATTATAAAATGATTTATAAATTATGTCACAAATGATAGAAAAATTTGTATTCAAAGATTAACGGTTGTTCTGCCGATAAATTATTAAATCTTTATTTATAGGTACTGGTTATCAGTAAAACAATAAGGAACTGGATTGGGCCATTATCTTTTCATTAGCATTATTTTAATTCAAATATATAGTCCGGTATGGTCTAGTGGCTAGGATACCTGGCTCTCACCCAGGAGGCTCGGGTTCGATTCCCGGTACCGGAATTTTT